>VXAX01003798.1:1221441-1266281 GCA_013399835.1 Leptocoma aspasia
GAGGAGAGGAGAGGAGAGGAGAGGAGAGGAGAGGAGAGGAGTTCACACAACAGTTATGCTTTCACAAATTGAGCTACCTGTAAATAGAATGCTAGCTCTATAGTAATCCTTTTTCCTCCTGGCTTTAAAAAAGAAGAAAATGAAAAGGTCAGAAAGGTCAATACAGAAAGAGCTACAATAAGCCCTCAACAGGAGAGGGTCATTCAAAGGATCTAAACCAAAAACTATAAAGGACTGGAAGTATTACAAAATGAAGTTAAGCCACTGTGAAATAAAGGAAAGAGAAGCAAAGGCAGAGAATGACAGGAAGATTGCACCAGAGGTTAAGATAAATTATAAGAAATGTTTCAAGTAAATAGAGAACAAAAGGTCAGCAAAGGAGACGACAGGAACTCTAACAGATAAGGATAATTTATTGACACAAGGGTTGACAATGCTGGGAAGAAATAGATGAATCCTCTTTGCAGTGTTCACTGAGAAGGCCAGGGAGCAGAAGCTGGCAGAGATAATAGATGTGCTTCCACCTGTCTCCTGCTGGGAAAGAAGAAGTGCGGACAGAAATCAGGATTCCTTCAGAACAGGTCACCAAATTACAGCTGCCACCTCCCTGGCCACTATCTCCCCAGCATTTGTGCAAGGCTTTTCTTTGTATCTCCTGCCATGCAATAGACTCTCCCAAAGTTTTTCTTATCTCTTTGTTGGCACAAGTCGGCTCTGACACACACTACGAATTTGTCACAGAGGCTCAAATCCCTTAAATTTGTAGCTGCAGTAGCTGTCTCCATCTGCCTGCATCTTACTTGTGACTTACAAAATAGTGACTACTTTCGTGAATTACAATCTGTCTTCATAGTAGCCATGTTCTGCTTTCAATGAATTTGGCAGAGCGCCTTGGAAGACACTGTTTGGAGAAAGATGCCACACAGAAAAAAATGTTAAAAACTGGCCAGTTTTTACAGACCAGATGAGGTCTGTTATTTAGAGCTGTTATTTATAGAGAAGAACGAAGAATAAGCCCTGAAGTCAATGGTGATGATACGTGTTATATTTCAGTACACGTGTAAGGAGTGGCTTGTGATGGATTTCAGTTTAGAAAGATGCAAAGAAAATGTCTAAATTTCTTTGTTTCTTCTGGCATCAGGAGAAAATCAGAATTTTAAATATTTGCAAAGGTCCCATGGCAACCTTGCCCAAGCCATAGAGATGCCAGTGAAATAGGTGCAATATAGCTGCATTAAATGATTATCTCTTTCTTACTAAGGATTCCTGAGCATATTGTATTCTACTGGTTAAAAAAAAAAAAAAAGATAAACTAATGGTTAAAACACCAGGCAAATTTATTACCAGGTCAAGAAAACTTTGAGCAGAATTTCAACATTTTGATATAGTAAGTATAGTAGGCCTATTTCAAGACTCAAAATCAGATGAATCTAAATACAGTGCATTCAGTATGACATAGAGTCACTTGCAATTTTTTCTAGTAAATGTGAGATAAACATTTTCCTGATTTTCAGGATCTTTTGCTATAATCTTTGAGCTAAATAAAATTTTTAAAAGTCATCATAATTGATACAGCAATAATTTACATTTTTTAAATGTTTATTGTTTCTCTTTAATGGCTCTGATAAGTCAATTTTCAAACTGAAGAGCTATAAATTATTATACAAGTTAACATTAGGAATTTAGTTTTCAATAAAAAAACAAAAAATTGCTCTAGTGAAAAGAAGATACCTAAGCTAGTCAAGTATTTCACCACTATTGGTATGCTCAGTTTTACATTAAATATGTAAACTTTTCCCAGTTTTCTCTTAATTTCTGATTTACTTCTCTCAACTACCCTTTGTTTTCTTACTTATTTATTATGACACCTGTCTTTAAGTATACCATATACGTTACCTATTAGATTGAAGAAGTGTTTCATTTGACTTCCAAGTAAATTTTAACTATACTATAAAGTAACTCTCAGGCTTTTTGTTGAAAAAAGAAAAGGTTTTTTGTCTCCTGAACTTTTCTCTTGTTTACTGTACAGAATTACTGAAAACCCATTATAATTACACAAAAACTGAAATGTAATACTCATATAGCTGAAAAATCTAAGGAATGTTTAAAAAAAAAGTCTCTCTAAACTTAAAGTAGAAAAACATTTTTAAAAAATCAGATGCAGGCATATGAGCACAGTTTTTTTTTGTTGTTTTCTTTCTTATTTAGATACCTTCATCAATAGTGAACCTTGCAGTTGCCTTCAGCATAATCAAGAATTCTAGAAGCTCTGTCTATAGCTTGGGATTTGCATGGTGCCTTATAAATGGAAAATGATATATGTCTAAGTATCAGTGATCCTGGATTTAGCCTTCCGAAGATAGTCCTTGGTGTCTTCAAAGTGATTATGTTTGTAGATTTAGGGCATTCTAAAATTATGTTTACATCTTGACTTGAGTCAGTGTTTCAGAGGGAAGAAACACTTGGAGAGACTGCTTTCAAAAATTAAAATAAAAACCTACAGACACTCAGAAAAAAAAATCCTGGGTAAATATTTTCGAATTGATACTTAATACATTACTAGTGGACACCATGGAAAAAAATGGCTGCTGGGTGTGACTTTATACTAAAAGTCTGTGATTAACAGGGCTGGTGGTTGTCTTCTGTGCTGTGCTTAATCATGCTGCCCTGATGCTTTAGGGAATGACAGAAGAGATTGCAGCCTGCCAGAAGGAGGGATTTAGTAGATTTTGTACTGAATTCCAGTCAAAGGCAGTGAAGCTGTCTCAAAAAAGCATACTTTGTCCTGGGATGTACCACCATCTCTTTTAGACACATGGCACGATACCTTTTCCCTCTTCTGTTCCAGATCTTAGCTGAAGCGTCTGCTGTGGCTTTAGGATCCCCATTGCAGGAAGATTGTGGACAAACAAAACAGCTCAGTACAAAGAAGTAGGATTAATCTGATTTTTTTTTTTTTTTTTAAAAAGGAAACATATAGATTGGGGTTTTTAGTCTTGAGATGATAAAACTATGGCAAGATCACAGCCACAGCGAGGGGAAATTGTTTTAAATGCTCTTTAAGCCACAAAAGGGCTGTGACACTTCTAAGTGACCATAAAGGAAGCCAGGACTCAGGTCCCTGCATACTTGGAAACTGGTGAAGTTACGTACAGGGTAGATACTGCTGAGCACCATGGGAGTGGGAGCAAGAGCATCACTGGGAAAACCAGTGAGCCACAAGCAAAATCTCTCATATTCTAAAGTCCTGCACAGTTTGTAGAAGCCTATTAAATATTGCAAGGAAATAAGCTGTCCTCCAAATCCACTATGGATAAGATACAAAAATGAGGTAAAATTGTCAAAGAAGTGTGTTCTGACTGAACATAAACAGATAGCATTATTTATGTGTAGGCTAGCACATGTCCAGCTAGACAGTAGCAAATGTTTTCTAAGCAATAGAATGTACTGCTTAGTAGGGATCATGGAATTTTCCAAGAAAAATTTTTAAAGGATAATTCAGAGAAAGCTCTGTTTTGAATAGTGTAGAATTAATAATTGATGTTGCTCTGGGACAGGGAGATAGATTTAATGGCTTATTTTGATTAGAGTGGATATTCTATTGTATATACTCCGGGAATCATTCCATTGCTGCAAGGTAAGGGCAAGAATTGATCCACCATTCTTTCAAAGTATTCTTAGTTAAACATATCACTGTATGTTCAAGAAATGACAAGTTTTTTTATTACATAGTTATATACAGTTTTTGTGTTTAGTTACTTTCACAGTGTTCAAATTTTTAAATTGGGATAGATAATGCTGTGTAAAGCAAACCACCTGTGGTAAGGGTTTTTAAAAACATTCATCCCAATGGTACATACCATCAACTATTGGTATTGTGGGGGAATAGTGATGATATCATATCAATCCATAATCATAGAATCAGCCTGAAAAACAGTGTCTGATTACTCATGCTACACATTTTAAAGCAGGCAATTTATATATATATGCCAACACAAAATTATCACCCCTATATTTTACTAATGCTTTATTTAATAGTGTACTCACACGTACACAAACCTTTTGAAGAAAATTGTAGCACATTGTTTGCATGTGGTTTCATAGCCCATTCTTTCATTAGCATTAGTTTGAAAGCACAACCAACAGAGTTATGCACTCATATTAACTGTATGACCAGATAAAACATTATTTTTGCAGTTGTTCAATAGACATGCACAGTCCACGTCCTTCTGACGTAAATTTGAGGTACTGTTGCAGAAATTGCACACCTGCTTCTGTTAATTTGGCTAAAACCCAAATTTTAACCACAGAAAATCCATATTTGTGTTCAAGTAAAAGAAACACGGATCTGGATGTTACAGAGCTGGCTAAATTATCTCTCAGGAGACCAGAAGTCTGCTGTGGTTAAAAGATTTGCTGTTATCCAATTTTTCCCATCTGCTTACTGTTTGTAGGCACTTTGTCCCACCAGGGTGGAGGTAGTGACCTCAGTGCACTTGGGCGCCTGAATCTCCATTCCACCAATTTAGGGGGAAGTTCTGGGAAGGGAAGTTCTGGGAAGGGAAGTTTTGGGAAGGCAAAGGCAAAGGCAAAGGCAAAGGCAAAGGCAAAGGCAAAGGCAANAAAGAAAGAAAGAAAGAAAGAAAGAAAGAAAGAAAGAAAGAAAGAAAGAAAGAAAGAAAGAAAGAAAGAAAGAAAGAAAGAAAGAAAGAAAGAAAGAAAGAAAGAAAGAAAGAAAGAAAGAAAGAAAGAAAGAAAGAAAGAAAGAAAGAAAGAAAGAAAGAAAGAAAGAAAGAAAGAAAGAAAGAAAGAAAGAAAGAAAGAAAGAAAGAAAGAAAGAAAGAAAGAAAGAAAGAAAGAAAGAAAGAAAGAAAGAAAGAAAGAAAGAAAGAAAGAAAGAAAGAAAGAAAGAAAGAAAGAAAGAAAGAAAGAAAGAAAGAAAGAAAGAAAGAAAGAAAGAAAGAAAGAAAGAAAGAAAGAAAGAAAGAAAGAAAGAAAGAAAGAAAGAAAGAAAGAAAGAAAGAAAAAGAGTTGCAAGTCTAAGAGATTGGAAAAGAACAGGAGACAATATAGTAATTGGGGTTTCTGACTTGGATGTGCCAGCTTAGGCATGAATTTTCTACCTAGAAGAAGACCTTGAAGTATCAGGTATCACACATCAGTTAGTGATTTTCCTGCTCTTTCTCAGTAATTATATTATAAATATTACTCTGTTCTTTCCATCCAAGGATTGCAAGCACTGCCCATATATGAGCAAACAAATGTTCATCTATGCTGAACATTTATGAAAAAATATCCATTTTCACAGATGGGGAAATGGGAAAAATTAAAATACCTCTTAGGATTTTCCATGACGTTTGTGGCAGAATTGCAAGGCGAATCTGGTTTTTCCAGTCTTTAGCCTTGTACAATATTTCCTGGAAACATTTTTGGCACAGATAGTGAGAAATATTGTCATCATACGAATGGATGGAAATTTCCAAGGAACAAGTTGTTTCTGTCACTATTAGATAGGGGTAAATAATTACAGAAGATATACAGCCTCTACACAATTATAGTCTCATCTTTCTGCATTTTTTTTGCTTTATCCCATCATTGCTACTCAAATACATTACTAGACCTAAGAGACCAATTCTAATATACAGAGTAAAAAAGGTGAATTAACATGATGAAAACTCTTGCTGCTATGTTGTTGTGCTCTGACAGATATTTAATCTGAGGGGGAAAAAATTAAGTGGTAAATTTAAAAAAATTTCCCAGTTTAAGTAAATCACATAGAGAGGAAATAATGCTTCTTGAAGACATAACCTTGGATGCCAATATTCATAAATGGAGAAATCCTGGGGCAGAATTTTTCCTCAGCGTTTCCAGGGATGGGGGCCTTACTGCTTCTGGATGTTCCTCCCCAGAAAATCAAAACCTTCATCTATTTGTGGGCCTTTTGCATTATGCAAGCAAGCTCCATGAGTTTCAATGGGGATTTAATTGTTGTCATTATGCTGTAACACTGAAGCTGTTGAAAGTTTCACTCCAGAAGCTGAGAATAAATTGACCTGATAGGATGATTCTGTGTGCACCTGGCAAATGGATCATCCATTTCTTTCCTGTAGAATGCTTGATCCCGCAGGCAAAGCTGTCTGTAGATATCAATGTACTCATTTTCACTCCTATTAACGGTATGTATTTAGAAGAAATTAACTATTGTAGTAGTTATTTATTACTGCCAATAAAATCCTACTTAAGTTGGAGTTTGTCTTCTAGCATTCCAAAAACCAGCAAGAGTTGCAGAAGAAAAAAAATATTTTGACCAAACTAAGATTGCTTGTACAGCCATTTTTTGTAATATGAGTGCAGTCTTTACAAAAGATCTGCCCCAAAATTGTGGGTGTACTCAGCCCACATGAATGTTAAAAACCAGCAAAAAAACATTGCCAGATGTGTCTGAACCTGCATTGGCAGTATGTGTAAAGCACTACTGTAACATTTGCTGCACAAGAGACATAGCAGAGTTCCTACCCTAGTATCAAAATAAGTAGAAAGCAAACAGCAATTTGATTTTTTGAAGGAGTATCATAGGAGTAATGCTTGATAGAAGGTTTATTTTTGAAGTAGGACCACTATGCTTAATTACACTTTTGCTTTCAAAATTAAATTCAGATATGAAGTTTATATTGAAATATGTTTGAAATGTTTTAGCCTTTCATTTAGGAAAAAATAAACTCTTCTACCTTTTTCCCCATTTCCAAAAACACATAGCATCTTGCCTTTGAGATCATTGATTTAGTATCAATTAGCACAGAAATCAGTCCATAGGTGCAAAAGTTACTGGGTAGAAAGGATGGTTTGAAGATGGGCATCTGCAAAAAGAATGACCATGAGTGTCCTATTTCCATAGCTAAGTGGTCTGAAAGTTGCTTAAATTTCAAAGAAGACAGCCTATTTGTTGTAGAGACGTACTTGGGAGAAATGTTGATTTTGTTCTTTACTACACACTCCTGCCAAGACATAACTACTATTGACAGCAATGTAGAAGCAGATCCAAGGATACACTGAGTTAGGTGTTAGATCAATATTGGATAGACCAATGCAGAACTTAGGTATTTGCTGCAACATAGATCCTCAAAATTACATAGCGTTTTAAATCCCTAGAAAAATGATGGGAAATTTTAAAGGTTGTACATATTGCTTGAATCAGGACCTGAATCTTTGTGGTTTTCAGCCCATTTATACATCCATGCCATGGTGAATTTGGAATAGTTTACTAGTAGCAAAACGTTTGAGTTTTGACACAAATAGGTTTTTTTTTTGTGGTTTTTTTTTGGTTTTTTTTTTTTTTGTTTGTTTGTTTGTTTTTTTCTGAAGTCACAATTAATGCTTTCTTTTGTAATGGCCTTTTGTCAGATTCCATGAGTCACCATCATTCAAATCTCTTGCACAGAGTGATGGATGCAGCTGGTCAATCTCCATTACCTGGAAATTCATGGGCTGAATGTAATAAAAAACATAGCTTACTCAAACATTTCTGCAAGATTTGGGTCTCCTCTGTATCACACTTTCTGAAATAGTTGATTTTTATTTTAAGACTGTTACAGGCTAAGGGCACAGGAACAATCTATTTAACCAGCTGATCTTTTCATGTTACATTAGCAAATAAATTGCTCACTATTTAAATTATCAAACTACACTTTCTTTCTGGAGTCATGGTCAATATGCTTATGCAGAACAGCATTCATTTTGTCTTCATTGTGTTGGCAGTGTAAGTCTATCTTTAGATGCATATACCTATCAGATGTACAATGTGTGATAAAACAAAAGTAGCTTCAAAATCATACACTTTTGTAAATCCTAAAGGATCCAAAAGCTAGGACTGGGAGCCTTTGATCCCTGTGCAATGCCTGAAGAGAGCTGCATGAAGACAATTATGAGCTGCTGAGGGAGGACACTCCTAGCAACAAGGCAAAGGGGAAAAGTTAAGCCTGGGGTACTTCTGAACTCTGTCTTCTCTGGAAATGAGATAATAGAAGCAAGGCTGCAGATAGATTTCTCTCTTCCCCCAGGCTTGAAACCTGAATGTACATAGAGCTATTAATTCAGACAACAAACTGGAGTTGACTCTTTCTTTTAAAATGCAGCTATTGATGTTTACAGCTTTGAAGAGCAAACGGGACTCCTAGATTTAATATATCCTCAGCCTTATAAGTATTCCAAGTTGTATCTTCTGGCACTCTATGCTCCACATGGCCTGGGCTGTTGCCAGTGTTCTTAACAAAGTATTTTAACCAGGCAGCACAGAATAAGAAATTTAGGAGGCTGAGAAAGAATAACAAGAGAAGTGAATGGAAACTTAATATCAAGCTTTGTAATGAGAGAATTTTTCAACATGTTAGTGGAATAAGTCTTGGGAATCAGATCCCAGGATTCCCCACATTCAGCACAGGGTTAGAGGGGCATCCTCAGCTTCTCCTGATGGGGTAGAAAGTGTCGCTTCACTTAGTTCAACAAATAAGGAAGAGTCTTGTGAGTAGAAGTTTGATTTGAATACCTAATTCAAATTGTGGCAAATTTGGACATAAAGAGATGCTTAAGGACAATCATAGGTGATAATTTAGATAACTCTACAATGTTAAACTTTTGTGCTTGTTCTCTTCTGGTTGTCTTAGTACTTATTTTGTATCTGGTCTTCATTCTGTTCAGGTTGGTATCTGGTTGTCAGGTATTTTAAAGCAGGGGAAATATATAATCTTATTTTGGGACCCTGCTATTTGTCCTAATTTTTAACATTCAAAACCAAATTGGCTAAAATCATTGAATCCTTGAGCAAAACTCTCAAAACAGAGGTGATTGATGTCTGTATTTCTGTCCTACTTTTGGCTTGGATGAAGTTAATTTTCTTACAGTTGCTGTGGTGGGAGGGCAGAGCCTGGAAACATGTGGGTATGTCTAGGCTGTTATTCTATATAACTCACATCCTCACTGGGGGGGGTGGGAGGCGGGGGGTTGGCTTCATGTGGAAATAAAAGAGGACTGTCACCATTTTTGTTCCCTTTTTTTCCTGAGGAGTGAAGTGGTGAGCAGTGTGGCAGGGTGACAGAATGAAGATGGTTCAACTTGGAGGATTTGTCCATCATTGGTTCTTTGTTGTCTTGGACTCAGGGAAAAAGCCACCAGCTGTGGTTCTGCCTGCCATTTTCTCCTTTGTCTCAGGAAGTCACAGGGCTCTGGCCACAGTAACATCAGGGAGGTTGGACCTCCATAAACGTTTTTTGTGTGTAATCACCCTTCTTTATACAGTGTTCTCATTAGCATTGTTTCTGTTACTCTTTGTTTTCCTTATCTCATTACTTTTTTACAGTAAATTGTTATTTCAACTGATAATCTTCTTTTTTATCCCTTTCTCACTGAAAGGAGTTGGAGGAAAGGGAATTGGCTGCTTGGCCCTTCATTTCTGGGTGATTTTAAACCACAACAATTTCATGTCCTTTCTCTTACCCATATCTGCACATAGGTGTTTTCATTTATGAGCCAAATCTCTTTGGTATCCTGAAGTGGTGAGTTCTTTTTCTTTATTCCTTCAGCACAAAACAACTGAGCACTGCAGTGAAGACCTCCAAATACTTTGACAATATTATTCTGTTGATTTTTCTCTTTATCTCTGTTTTTTTCCAGTATATTATCAGCAAATTTATAAAAGGGATTTGTGGAATTTGTATTTTTTTTTAACTACTTATTCTTGTCTGGAATTATTTGGGAAGCGAACACTTAAATGATTCTGTGTGGTTTCTTTTGGAAAGCAGAGGGAAAACCTGAAGTAGCTTGGATTCATTAATTAGAGCAGGAAGTATTTGAAACTTAGAAGACTTTATTTTCAAATTTGTATAGGTATCAAGAGACACAGAGAAGCAACCAAGATCTCAATGTGACTTTGACAAATTGCTTGGGTAATTATTGTATATTTGGTTTTGTTCACAGATACATAAACAGCCTGCAGCTTTTCTGATTATTTGAACGTGTGAGGATTCTATGGTGAAGTAAGTCTGGGTGTAAGCAGCATCACCTGTTGCACAGGTCCTGTCTGCATGTGTGGGACTTTGCACAGCGATGTGAAGTGTCTAAAGACATTTTTTTACTGGATATTGTGAGGAAGTCTTTAACCTAGATTAGTTTTGATGGTGGACTTTGTCACCTGAGAGCTTATGTAAGTGGTCTCTTTCAGTGTAGTACAGGAAACTGGTTGCTAAGAGGTCTGAGACCTATTCAGCTAGATAGATGAAACAGCCCATTAGTGACATTTGAGACACAGTTTGATGGTCTCTCATCATCCTCACTTCTCCCCAGGATGTGCTACCACATAGTGCGTTGAAAGAGAGCCTTCACATAAGATCAGATGGACCTGGAGTATTGAAATGTAACATGCTGAGAGGGAATGATGAAATCTGTATACCTCATGCAGCACCAAACAATACAGCTGGATGTATCCAATGTGATGTGACAGAAAATATTGAGAAAGAGTGTAGGAAAGTCACTAATGCCACCTAAAATATACTTGTCTTTGGAAATACATGAAGCATCTCAAGTAGTGATATCTGGAAAAAAATTAGATCAAAAAGGTGAGGCAGATCAACATTCCTGGAGCAACAATGTATAACCTTGAAGCACAGTAGCAGTTAGTAGACTTTATTATCCAACTAGCCACAGAATAATTAACATGAATGGAAGCTAAAGAAGATTGGCAAAGCACAATGCCCAGTGTTAGGTCGTACGGATGAATGAGTCAGGATTTGCGGCACATTTTCTTTTTGCAGAAATTTATTACTCTTCAATGCAAGCCAATATAGGTATCATCTGAAACAAAGCTATAGTATAATTAAATTAGAATAACAGGGTTATTTTACCAACATGATGCTTTGTCATGAGAGAAAGCAGTGTTGAATCACAGGTGGCATGCTCCCAAATATATCGAACCTAGAGATCTTGACAGCAGAACAATGTTGTTTATGAAAACACAAAATCAAGGGAGGTGTGATTAATTATGCCCATTCTTGGAAGATGTCAGAATTGATTAGCAGATAAATGGCTGAATGATTCACCTCCTGCAGGTCAAAGTGATTGCACAAAGCTGAAATTAACATACTTAATACAGGGGTTGCCTCAGCAGTTATCCCACTGCAGGGGAAAGCATGGGAAAGTGATATCAACTACTAGCAACCCCTCTAGCTTGGCTTGTGCCAGCTCTTCATTTCGTGGGAGATCAGAGTTCAAAGAACATTATACCAATCATCCTTCATGCAAAGAGATACAGAATTGTTTTTTAAATTCAAGAATAAAAGTATTTTAGGTGACTCCTTTTACATCTTTGCTATTCTTTCTAACCTGAGTCTTCAAAATGTCAAAAAGGAAACATTGCTTAAGTTAATACGAAATGTGGAAAAAACCCTATTTAAATGAAAGAAAATGGGATATTTGGGAAATTAAACAGGATCTAGACCTGTATATCTGGAGATTACTTTTTCTAATACATAGTAAATACCATCTAATAAATCTATAGGAAATAATACATGAATGTATTGAATAGTAAGAGTTTTAGAAAGACCTTTGAGGTATGAGAAGTACTATAACTTATTGAAAGATCAAGAATTTTACCAATCTCCCAAAAATATTATTTCAGTAAATTTTTAAATTATTATTAAAATACATCAGAACTTCTAACTTATAATATCAGTCATGATATGAAAAGATAATTGGAAAAATACTGCAGTTATTTCTAGTTATTCCTACTACATTTTTTTAATAGAAATTAATGTGAGAATTTTCTATTTTCTTGATACACAGACACTTCAACACTCCAACCTGTACATGACTCCTAGTTTCCTTAGGAACCAATAAGAAAACATATCGTGGTAAAATGCTGGAATAATTTGGTGTTGAACATCTTAAGAAAATGCAGAATGGCAGGTAACAATTCTGTATTGAGTTCAGTGTTTTATATATAAGATATAAGGCCATGCATTTTGCTGTGAAGATTTAGAGACACAACAAGAAGGCTCTTACTGAGATCAGGTTACCCTGCTGCTCTTGATGGAAAGCCTCTTAGAGCTGCAGGGCTCCTTTGGGCACCAGCTGGAACTGTGTTTGAATGAACAACAAAAATGAAATATTTTAATAATGTACAGAAAAACAGAACTCTGTTATTTCCAGATTTTTAATTATTTGCATTAGCAGTTCAGAAGTGCTCTTCAGCTGCAAGAAAGCATCTATACACACACACACACACACACACACACACACACTACAAAACCTTGGCTGAAAACAAGAAAAGAAGAAAAGTATGGCACTGCCATTAACCTGTGCATGACATTTAGAAGCTTCAACTTCAGAACAACTTAATACTGTGTTTTCTAAATAGGGCAGAAATTAAACAGAATTGAAAATAAAACATTTCAAAAAATTCAAATGAGGCAAAATATGTTTAAAAATTGGTTCTGATTGTAGTCCACATGAAATCTTCTTTATAGACTGACTAGTGGTAACTTTGTTATGAACTGCATAGTTATTTTTCTCACAGACAAACAAGGATTCTTCTGCTGCATTAAAATAATCCCATGGCACAACATTCCTGTGTCCTGACATTCTCTAGGGGACAGTTTTATATTTTGTCATTGATCACAGAAACAGTAACAAGGCTATCTAACTGCTTTAATTTGCTCTGGTGAAGAACATTTAAGGCTACTAAAATCATGTTGCAGGATTTTGTCTCTTTTCTGTGCTTCAAGATTCCTGTGTGTTTTAGTGCTATGATTTTCTGAAAAGAGTGTAAGAATATCAGCAGGGACATACTTTGTGAGCCTATAACTTTCTGCATTAAAAAGCCATGCTGTGAGCCTTTTTGTCTGATTTTCCTTCCTCATCAGGATAGTGAGCTAGATGTTTGCACAGCAGAAGTCCAGCACATTCATAGCTGTCAGACACAGAGGCAATAGAAATGTCAGCTGATAACTAAACATCAAGCCTATCATTTTCAATTCTCTTAAAAGAAAATACTGGCAGAAATTTCAGGGGAACAAAGAACATTTAGGGACATCACAGTAAAGACACAGGACTTCAACCAGCCGAATAAGCAGCTCAGGAGCAGTATTTCAAGAATCTTTAAGTTTGTGGTTTTTTCTTTTACACTTGGAGAAATTGTCTTTTTTTTTTTTTTTTTTTTTTTTTTTTTTTTTTTTTTTTTTTTTTTTTTTTTTTTTTTTTTTTTTTTTGGTGTCTGTTTTTCCTACTTATTTGGCACATACAGTTCTTTTCCCTTGCTGCCACAGCTTTGCACAGCTTCTTTTACAATTAACTGTTCATCTTCAAAATGGACATTTATCAGAAAAACACTGAAATCCAAAAAATATGCTGCAGGTTCAAATCCCTAGAGCTGCCTTCATCAGCTTGACAGCCCAGCAGAAACCTGTACTGTAAATTAGTGAGTTTCTTCTCAGGACCCAATCAGGCACTGATCCTAAAGAATTAAAATTGAATGAAAATATAAACCTCAGTCTTGAAGAAGTGAAAACAAAATACAGTAGACATCTTCCACCTTAGTTTGTCTTGATGCATATGTTATTACTTCCAGTCAGGTCTGCTAGGTGCTTACCACTGCATTAAGTGCTTCTGATTCATGAGCACCAGCGTAGGAAATACTCGGAGCTGATTCTACCAGCATAAGCCCATTCACAAAAGGGTCTGATGACTCCATTTTTTATGACACCTTGCTACAAGTACAGACCTTCTCTGTAACTTTGCCATCTCACTCTAAGTAATCTGGAGCCATCATTCAGAAATCAAGGTTTCACCTTAGTGTTAATAGCTAAAGTCCATTTCCGCTTCAGTAGCACTGGCATCCTTAGTGGCTCTTATCTATCATTTAGCATCAAGGTGGAAGTCAGGCTTTCCCACAAGTTCCATGGGAAGACAAATTATTTTCAATGGGAAAAATCTGGAAGAAACTTTTTCAGGTTGACTAATTAGAGTTTGGGTTTGGGTTTTTTTTTTTTTTTTGCTTGTTTGTTTGGGTGGGGTTTTTTTTGTTGTTGCTTTTTTGTTTTTGTTTTTGGTTTTTGTTTGTTTGGGTTTTTTGCCTGTGGTCGTATCCTTTTTTTTCTGAGAACTTCAGCAATTGAGTATAATTCGGTATTCACCCTTTCTTTTGCCTCTTAAACCTGGCAGAATATCTCCATGATTAATTTTACGTCTCTTTTCAACCCCAGTTTGAAAAAAAACAAGCTATGAAAGCCAGAAGTCTTCTATAGTGGGTTTGCAATATAGCCAAAAGTATGAGTATAATTTAATTCTATTTATCTGACTCGCTAAAATCAACTTTGGATGAAATATATATATATATATACAAACATATAAATAGTGCCAAACAATATGAATTACTCTTGCCACATTTTCTTTCCACATATGATACCTGCAATGAGTACTATTGAGTCCTACTCAGCACTGAATTACTTTTTTTCAAAATTCTTGCTTTTAGAGAAGGTTTTCTCAGAACAAGCAGCTAAAATCAGTAAGAGATACGGGAACCTAAATTCCAAATAATATATTTTCTTTACTAGTGAGATAACAGCTAGGCAGAAACTCAAGCACAAAGATGGCCAGGGCAATAATTGTTTGAGAAGTGGGGTTTTTTTCATGGTGGTAATTTTTTTAGTTTGCCTGATGTTGTTGGAGTTTTTTCCTTGATGTTTTGCTGATGGTGCTTCCTGTAAATTGCTTTTTAGCACGAAAATTTGCATTTTTTTTTGTAAGATAGTTGCAGGGTCTATAACTATACATCTCGGTGGAGCCTATTGGCTGCAGTTGTACCTTACCTTGGTTTAAAATAACATTTGAGAAAGGGAAGAGACTGCTTGAGAAATAATGTTAAACATTGGGTCTTCACTTTGTTAGTCTCCAGCAGTGAGCACTGCAGATCAGCAGCAGGTTGCAGAATGCAGATAATGCAGAAACCAAATGCACTTTGTCCTATTTTGCTGTAATCCTATTAAGAGCAAACAGCAGGGCAAAAGAACAATGTTGGTGGCATTATATAAGATGGTTTTGTCCCCTGCTAGAAGACTGTAATTTTATAATGTATCTCTTATCAATTTAATAAAAGAAATATTTTTTTTCTGTCCAGATATAAAACAGTTTTAGTGCTCCAAAACAATATTTAAATTTACTTAGTAATATCACAGTTTTCTGTATAAAAGGAAAATCTAAGCCAGCCTTTCAGAATTGTTAATGAAGTTCTTTCATTCTATCAAGTGAAAAGGAATCCTCTAAGTCCAGGTGTTAGCTCAGTGCTGGGACTAGCCAGAATTGTACACAAACCCCTTTCTCCTGTGAGCTGGTTAGCTAACATGTTTTTAATTGTTTTTTTCTGTGAATCCAGAAAATGGTGAGTAACTGGGATTTAAACTTGCTCTAAGCTCTATGTTTCTGCAGACAAATCACACCATAATGCTGCTTGCAATTTGATGTCAAAAGATGTAAGTTCAAAGTCAAACATGTGCAAACTAATTAGTGCACTGCACTGCTTTTCCCCACTGCATCTTTGAAATGCCTACATCAGACAGTAACTGGTGGAGGATGGGAGCCAGCAGCACTAAAAGGACAAAGGTTTGGAAGCCAATCAGGGGCATGGAACTGGCTGGAAATTCCAGCTTCAAAAAACCTGCCCTTAGATCCATACATATCTGAGGCTGTTTCACTATTACATTGAAACTGAGGAGCATTTATAACTACTGGAATAGGGACTTTTGTCCTCTCTGGGCTCCAGAGGAAAAAACCTGCTGCTAATAGGGTGACAGGCCGTTTGCTCTGGGGATCCAGCTGGAAGGGGAAAGGAGGCACTGTTCTTGCACCTGCTGTCTAATGGCCTCCTGTGCAGACAATGAACAGAGAAAGGCAGTTTGGTGTGCTGCTAAGAAATGGCTCAAAACCATTGAAACCATTTTGATCTGTCAAAAGTTCAACAGATCTCTGTTGCATCTTGTGTCTGAATTTCACCTGATAGCACTGTGCTCTGAAGTCCTTATGTAGCTGGAGCTGGTCTGTCATTTGGAAATTCACTTGTAATTTAGGACTTACAGGACAGGGCGGCCTCACAAAAGATTTCATGTGAACAGAAGCAGTGAGCACAATGCACCCACTGGCATAATGCAATTATCAGAATTTCAGTGACATTTGAAGTAGTGGTTTTAGGCACCATCTTATTGCACCATTCTGTCACAGGTATTATCTACCCAAAGAAGCAAGAAAAGTCATTGGAAAAGTGTCATTAACTAAAATAAAATAAAAAAAAAAAGAAAGAAAAAAAAAACTAAAAGAAAAGGAAGAAAAAAGAAAGAAAGTTGAAACCACTTTTAGCAGGGTTCTATTATATCACCACAATAATTAGGAGCAGCAGAAAACTGACAGATTAATGTGACAGCACACTGGAAAAGAAGGAGGCAATTCAGTTGGATCATTGAATCAGTGCTTTGTGCCTCAAATCCCTTATCATTCAAACCAGTGTGTAAACTACTTCTGGCATCAGAAGGAAATTTCATGGCAATTTCTTTAATAGCAACTAAAAGCTGAACCATCACTGGCTATTAGCAGTAACTCACACAAGAAACCACAAAACAAGTTTGTTCAGTGATAATGCTAAGAACGCTATGCTAGAACAATAGCAGAATAATTCAAAATCTATCCAGATTTGGTTATTAAATCTGCTTCACCTTCAAAAGCTCTGTTTAAACTCGATCACCACATTACAGAGCACTCTTATTAATATAACTATTTTTTGTGCTTGTTTTTCTAAATTATTTTAGTAAACTGACAGCTATGGCAAATATTAAGGTTGGCTATGAAATTTAAAAATGTATCTTTTGTTGCATACATGTCTTTTAGAGAGAAAAATATCACTCATTCCATTTTACTTCCAATTTTTCCAGAGCAGAGGGCCATGCCACTGTAGTTCTCAGCTGAAAAGTTTTTCTAGGAATAACTTAGCAGGCAGCAAATCCTGTCTGGAAGCCTTCAGTCCCCTCTGCTTAAAAAAGTTTATTAGAGTGGACAAGGAGTCACAGTTAGTTGCCTATTGCTGCCATTGGAAAGATTGAAGCTAGGGTTCGAAGAAAAGACTCTGTTTCCTACAGGCAGGAAATTATGCTTTTCACCTGTATTTTTTTCACATTAGAGAAGCCAAGAAATGACAACACTAAAAATTTCACAATCTTTCTGCTGCCTATAACATGTGGTATTATCATGCAACCTGTGATAAGCATTCTCATGTCATTTTTTAAAACTGAAATACAGCAGAAAACACTGTACTCAGGCATATTGATCAAGAATTATTTAACTGGCATGTCTTTACCAAATCACTTCTCAAAAATTGTGAAAACTGCATTGAAAAATTACCTGACAAACAGTCAGGTTTGCCAATCTCCAGATTTTATTGTGGGTATCAGAATGTTGTTTTTGTTAAATATCTAGTAATACAAGACCTTTGAGCACCTGGGTAACTTCTTTCCCCTTTAAATTAAATAATGAATAATAATAATTTAAATTAAATAAAGAATAATAATCAATTCTATCAGCTAGTTGAGGGAAATGGATCATCATCAAAGTGTGCACTATGGAAATACAGAAAGAAAGAAAAGCGTATTCATAACATATTTTCTGTTTCAAAGAACATTTCAAGGCAGACATTGATTTGACTATTGAAAGTTTTCAGTGGCAGTAATGCATTTTTATTTCCCATTTATGCACGCACACCTTGAGGCTCCTCTAGAGGTACCTATATTGTATGATAGGACTTTGTTCAGACCTCCAAGTTACATAGAACCTGCTGGTTTTAAGCTCAAATGTGCCAGCTGAGGTCCAGAGACACTTTGGACCAAATTAAGAAACAACAAAGCTTGTTGTGAATGTTAAGAATGGACTTTAACTCAAACAGTCTCACAGATATCATCATTCCCACTTTCTGAGCCCAAAAATGGAACTAGCTTAGACATGCTGCACTGTATGCTCCAGAGCTTCCTATGCTGATGTCAAAGGCTCTGCAGCCATAGCAAAGGAAAAAGTTGGGTTTGCAGTGGGCCCCAGGTAAAGACAGAGCCTTAACCTAGATGGAATGGAAGAATCCTTCACTGGTCCCTCATATTTGTCACATCTGAACAAGGCTTTGGGCCCCTGTTTTATCTATTAGTTTGCACACCTTGGTTTGGTTTCGAAGGCATATATATATATGTATTCTTATATCTAAATCTCCTGCTGAACAAATAAAATTGACCTAAGGAAAATACTTGGTGGAACTTGAAAAAAACCCTAACTGGAGTATTGTTCAGCTTTTGGTTGATTCATTGTGACAGCAAGAAACAAACTGCCATCTTTGTACGCCATTACCAAAACATCTAATTTGCATGAACAAACTAATTCAGCAATGTCAGTAATTGCACAACCAAATATTGTTGAGCATGTTCCATGCTGCTTCTCCTTTACATATCAAAGGATTCATGGTATTTGCTAGTTTTCTTCTGCATGCTTTTCTGGTTTAGGTGCAGAGCACGAGGTTACACTAATTTAAAACAGTATTACTAAAAAGAGTACAGATTACATGTATAGAAGGGTTTATTTTTGTTTAAAATTACCTCATTTAAATTTTATTTCTGGGTAGTTTCAGCTAAACTGAAAGAGTCCAATTCCAAATGATTAGTTTTCAATTGTTATCATACGTCAAATTGATCATTACTATTTTTTTACAAAAATAAACGCTCAAGCTAGATTTTCCTGTGCCCTGCATCTAGTATGGATAATTTAGCTTGATACTTGAAGCACTGGCATTTGGTGCTGCCAGTAACTTAGAAGAGAATGTTCACTTTGTGTGGCTGTAAATGCCCACTTAAAGTAGAACTCCATTCCTTTCACCACCTGTGATCAGATTCACAAATCAAAGTCTGTCCTAGCTTACACCATAGAGATTTCTTCTAAAATTGGTAGACAGAGGTCCTAAAGCACAATAAAAATGGTTACAAAAAGCTATAGTCAGAGCTACTCTGCTGCTTAGAGTGAAAGATAGCTGTGTATGAGCTAGTATAAGAAGTTGTGTTATTTTGGCAGCACAAGCATTGGAACGGGCTGTCCAGGGAAGTGAAGTCACAATCCCTGGCATTGTTCAAGAAATGACTGGGTGAGGCACTTAGTGTTATGATTTAGTTGGCTTGGTAACATTCAGTCAAAAGTTAGGCTCAATGACCTTGGAGCTCTTTTCCAGTTTTAATGATTCTGTAATTCTAAAACGACTTTATTCTGTCAATTTGAAGCTACTGCTGGATCAAATCTTGTATAAATTCATTGAATGGTTTGTGTGCATTATAAAGGTTTTCTCTGTTCCATTTGTAACACAAAGAAAACAGCAATATTGTCACGTGGTTATAGATTTATAATCACATAGTTACAAATTTTTAGTTACAAATTACATAGATACAAATTTTTAAGTTGTGTGGTAACTCTTGAGATCATGCAGTCCAACTTCCCTGGTCAAGCAGGATCAGACAGATCCAGCAGTCCTGGAGCTTGTCCAGCTAGGTTCAAAGTATCTTCAGGGCTCGTGATGCCACAACCTGTCTCGATAGCCTATTCCAGTGTTTGACTCTCCTCACAGGAAAAACGAAATTTATTGTGTTCAGATGGAATTTCTTTTTTGTTCATTCTTTTTTCTTTTCTCTTGTCCTGTCAGTGGGTAACACCAGGAAGAGTCTGGCTCCCTCATCATTCCCTCACATTTGGGATTTGCATACCTTGAGAAGATCTCTCCTGAGACTTCTCTTTTCCAGACTGAAAAGTCCCACCTCTTCCACTTTGTTTAAATGTTTTCTATCCTGTTCCTTATCCATCAAGAGTAAGTCTTGGTCCAAAACTTCTCTCTGGCTTCAGGGTCACAGCCAGGATCCCTAAAGGCCAGTTTTAATAGTAAAGACCTTTTTTCAGCAAGGAGGGAATTTTTCTCTCTCAGTTAGGCTGATTGAGGCAGAAATATATCTGAGGTCTTCCCTCTATCACTGCCAGGAATTGCTTACATGGGTCAGGAACTAGGTTTAGTCTGCTGCTATTTAACAGGACCTTGCTATAGGTTTAATTCATCAAGAAAGTGGAAGATTCCTGGTAGAACTTCCACTGTTTACTATGGACTATACTGGAACCAGTTTATTATTCCCTTCAGATTTCAGGCAAAGGGCTGATAAAGGCATCCAAAACAGCCTGGGGACCTGATCTGCAGCTGGTGATAGCTACACGTACAAACGATTAAGGAAGGAGTGATGATCAATGCAGTGTGAATTATTAGTGGGCAGCTTCCAAATGAAGCAAGTTAATAAAAACAGGGTCTAATTAAGTCATGCTCTCTGTGTCTTATCTCTGCCTGCATGCCTGATGCAATGGCTGTTATTCAGGTAACGTGTCTGGAAAGTACAAAAGAAAAGCACATAGTTTGTTGCCCCTCTTGGAAGAAATTAGGTAGGAAAATGATTAAAGAAAGCTCTACTGGGAGTGTGATTTTTAAAATGATTTCTGGGGAAAAAAAAAGAAATCTGACATAGTTCATGTTAAAACTTTCTGGTTATAGAACTGCTGGAGATATGTGAGACTTTGGATGCCAGAATATATGAGGCTACAATTCCTACATGTTCCAACCAGTTAAAAATAAAATCACCATCTCAAGAAATGGTTTTAGTAACTTTGCCAGTGCAAGCTCATTCCTGAGGGAGTTCACATTGAGGCAGCATTCTCCTGAAGATGACATGAGAAGTCTCTGGAGCTCTTTCCACCACCACTGTCATTCAAATGAAAAAAATAAATTCAAGCAGTGGGTAGTGTGTAGATGGAAATGCTGGAATAAATAAGACTTTTGGTAGGTAGAGTCTGGTCTCCCATGTAATTACTGTAAATTTTATATATTACCCAATAGTAAGAATAATTTAATTTATATATGGCTGTGGGATAAGTTTTCTGATTTTTGACAGCAATAATATAATTTATCTTTGGTTTTTAAATATTTGTTAGGAAAAAAAAAAGGTGCCAAATTTCTCAGAACTTTTGTTCCTAGGCCATTCAGGAGAAAATAAAATCTGTCATTTCAACCCTTTTCTTGCATTTAGTCTCTTTACCTGGCTCTCTATTGCAAACATTTTTAAATGGGCTGCAGGCATAGGTTTGCCAAGCAGGAAGAGGGAAGCTAGAAAAATGAGTGTCTGTCCACTGACACAGTGCACAATCTCCTCTCTACTCTGTCTCCAAAATATCTCCCCCTAGGAGAAGTACTAAAGAGGCTTTGCTATACTTTTCCCAAAACACTTCAGGCTTTAACTTATGATCTTAAGATTAATCTTTATTTCTATTTGTTCTACTGCCTACATAGTTGAAATACTGTTAAAATTACTAGAAAAGAAGGAGTGATACTTATTCTCTTAAGAAAGTACATGTTCTGTGAATAAGGTGGCTGGCTGGAGAATATTTTCTTGAACTTTTCTTTATCAAATGTGGAGAATCTGAGATTGTGGGGAATATTAAAATATTTTATATGTGTTAATAGTAAGATCTACATGCCTCTCTTTTAGTTAATTGGAAGGTATTATATTTGTCTTGCTCTGACATGAGACAATGAATGGTACACAAGAATTTCAGCACCAAGTACCAATGGATTGGTCACACAACTAAAGAAATAATTTGGTTATGGAATGTGAAGTTTCTGTCAGATCTTTGCTTTTTGAAAAGAATGCTTAGGAGCAGCTGTTACAGAAAATTTTAAGAATTGTATTGGTTTATAAGAAAAAGGTTGAGAGCTAGTGAGTCTAGCAATGTCTTGGAGAGAGTTGAAATCTAGGAGAAGAATCACTTAGTGGATAGAAAGCAAGATGGCCTATTACTGTTATGTGGCTGAAAAAACTTTTTGTGAGTAACATGCTCAAATAAATATCCCACAACAACATTTAAATTTAATTTATAGTTTCAGGGCTTCTTATGACTATGTATAATTCTATGGTTTCCTATGAAATAGTTAAATGCCTTTTTTTTTTAACTGTTCTGCTATGGCTTCAGTAATGTGCCACAGCTCCCACAGGGCTGTAGGAAAATATCTGTGCAAATTCCACAACAAATTTATGTTTGAAAGATCTTATCTGATGATAAATTTTGGCCTCTGACAATCTTTAGGATGTGACTATAGGAAACTGTAACACACATTTATCCTGAATGTTCGTGAATCTGAGTTTGTGTTGTTAACTAACAGCAGACTTTCTGTACTATATCATTATTGAATAGCAGGTTTGAAGGCTCTGCTGTTCCATCTTTTATCCAATAATTTAAAAATCCACTTAATAGTTATCGTCGTGGTCCACACACAGAAGAAAGGACTCTTGACAATAATTTCAGAAGGCTAAAGTGATTTATTAATATGACTCTATAATTCTAGTATTTTTCTATATCTGCTCAGCAGAGAGCATTCCATGCTCCTGCTGCTGCTTCGTCCACGAAAATGTGTCCGAAAGTTTACAATATCAGAAAGATAAAGTAATTTCAGTTCAGTCTCCTCATAGGTAGGAGGAGGCCAACCAATTCCATGTCCTTGAAGAACAGACACAGATATTTTGTTTACAGAAAGCTTACACAGAGTAAAAGACAGCAAAAGGATGTTCTCCCATGGGAAAATGATCAGAAGGCTTACACACAGAGAAACTTATAATATGTTCCTAGCAACAAATAGTGGCCTCTCTCTCTACTTTTTTGTTATGAGTGAACTGTGTCACCCCATCCACAACATCTACCCAGTTTGAGTTCATTTAACTTGAACATAGTCAAGTGGCTTCTGCACAATTATATTAGTACCCCACTGGTGCATATAAAAGGATTGAGAATTATACTTTCAGTTGATTTTTTCCTCGACAAGCATATCTAATTTACCACTTGTCCTGTTTTTAATCAGATTTGAGTTTCTGTCAGGCTGAGATGCATTCTGTGTTTAGTGAAGCAAATTGTTGATTAAGGCCTTTGATATCTTAAAAATTATGTGACCCTTATTTTCTATTTTTTTTTACCTCTGTTATTAAAGAATTATGCTGAATTTGGAATGATGAGGCTGACAGTGATATTGGTAACAGCCTAACTCTATTGTGTTGCTTGTACAGGCTTTATTAACACTAGTATGATACAGTCTTTACCCCACTAGTGCAATCCGTTCTTCTAGGGCATAACCAGAAGTGATCCCTTTAATGTTCTAATTGTCAAACCTTTCAAATTCAAAATAAATTTCAAAGAATAAAAAGAAAAAAAGAAAAAAAAAAGTAGTTTCATTGCAATCAGTGTCCACAAAAATGTATATCTTCCTTTTTCATTGTAATGCAAAAGAAAAAATGCTTAATTTGATACACTTCATCTCAGTTAAGTGAAGCCTAACTGATTATTTTTGAGTGCCATGCTTTTGGTAGAGGTTATTTCCACCCATCCTACCTTTGCTCATCAACTAGATTGGGACCTTAAATGTAATTGACTGTTATCCTAAATTTAACTAGAAGTGACTTTCTGGTGTTCCTACTGCAGGAAACTTTAAAGTACCATCCATTTCCTAAAGTTACTAAAAAAAATCTTGACATGGAAAGTTTAAAAATCGAAAAAGCAACTCCCCAAGCCCCCAGGCTACTGCTAGTTTTGCTATGCTACTTGCAGTTGATGTTTCCTGACTTTTTCTTTCAGTGATTTTAAATATTCACTACGTATATGGTAAAGTTAGACTCCTTCACTTTTTATTGCACCTTCTTCTGTAGTCAAGCAGTTCTTTTTTTTTGCAGCACTGATTATTACCTCCTGCTGTATGCACAGAGAGCAGCACTGTCCTACACTTCCTAGACTATTATAAGGAGCTGTTATTTGCACTTTGTGTGATAGTATATCAGTTCCTTTGCTCTGCTTTCTCTGTGTTTGCTTTAGCGTGACCTCCTGTGTTCTGAGTACAGGTGATAGGGATTTTATTCACCCTCCCACATGAGATTTTTACAATGACATTAATATTTCTCCATCTGCACAGTAGCAGATCAATTGATACATTCTTGACTTGGTTTTTAGCATTACACTGTGCTGTTGAATCACAGTTATCCAATGATTACCTAATGCTACAGAATACCATTCTCCTTTATCACTTCCAATGGATAAATTCTACTTCAGAGCAGAAATTCTCACTATTAAGTGGGTGACTTTGCATTTAATTCTCTTAAGTAACATTTCTAGACTATACAGCATTAAAGACAGACAGTGTTTTCCTTATTCTGAATGTTCTGATTCTCTGCAATGTGAAGGCTATCACTCAGCTTGCCATCACTGCCAGATGTCACCAGGAGATTTCCACTCTTTGTCCTAGAGTTCCATATTTAGCAGAATTTGTAAGGGACCTCAAGCTCTACTCAGGAGCTCTGCTGATAAACTACATACTCGGATTGTATATTTAAACATACTCATTTTTCTCTCTCCCCCCTCCCCCCAATGAGTCAGTCTCTTCTCCATCTGACAGGATTTTATTAATCCCTACCTTCTTCAGCTGCACTAATAAAATGTCTTACATGACATCCCATCAGATGATTTGCAGTAATCCAGAGAGATTAGATCAATTGCATCTCATCTGTCTGAAAATTTATATAGCTCTTCATGTGAACAATAAGTGAAAGTAAGATTTGTTTTAACAAATGTCAAAATGATAAAAAAGAATTGCATATTAATACAACTCCTCCAAACCAGAACACACAACTTTTTTAAGTCTTCGATGAAAAAAAATTCTGCTGCTAAACTCCTTCATTCTTCAATTTGTTGAATACATTGAAGTAGAGCTGGAAGGGGGGAAAAAAGGGCATTCCTCTTTATGGCATATTTTGATGTTTAGAAAACTCTGGCTTAGATCAAAACCCAGAAATCTGGGTTTTGCTTGGAAATAGTATGGGGTTTTGGCATTAGGAACATCCACCTGTCTGCCTGTCCTGCTGCTCCTGGAAGATCCAGAGCTAGTGGTTATGGCACCCAGCAGGTGCTTTATTGAGGAACCACAGAGATGAGCTGGCAGGACACCAAGAAAAGTTTCAAAGCTTGTCTGGTGGCAGATTTCCAATGGGATTTCATCACAATTGGACTATTTCAGCACAAAATTTGCATTTTGAGGAAGTAAAAAATTGCAAAAATTAAACATTTTCTCTGGGTTTTCTGATCAGCTTTAATGTTAATTATTCTTGCTGTGGGAAAAAGCAGACAATCTCTGTCTGCGACACAGACTGTGAACTATTTATGATGTTGGGACTTGCTCTGAACACACCTCTGGTGTCTCCTGGTGGGGTTTTGAAGGCTATAATGCCCTGCCTGTCCCTGCCCTGCTTCCCTGTGGCTTCACCCCACCCTGCCCACAGCCCAGGACCCCATGTCAGCCCCCCAGGGCCATCAGTCCCTGTTTCAGTGGTGCTGAAGCAGGGCTGGTCTCCTGCTCCTCACAGCCTTGCCCAGCCCAGACATGGGGACACATGGAAAAAGACCTCCACTGCTGCCAGGTTAAGTTGATGCTACCTTGCCTTATTGATGCTTGCTGCTGAGACATGCTTTTTAACCATCCTGGTTTTCTGCCTGGGTTGTAGCCCTTTCTGCTGTTGTGGGTATACTGGGATGTCAGAGCTGGCAGCAAGTCCTAGATGGTTGGTAAGGTCCATGTTATCAGAACTGTAGGTGAGAAGGAAGTGGGTTTGGTGAAGCAAAAGTGCCTTGCCCGGGTCACAAGAAGAAGCCACTAGGTCCTCACAAAATTCAAACCTTTCATTACCAATTGCAATCCTAAAACACAGTTTGGATTATAGCATGCTCTGCATTTACATGGTTTGACGTAAATGAATTAACTGGGTTTGGAAGTCTGGTCATAAGGCAAAATTGAGGGCATAAAGTACTTACACTGTAGCTGTATGAATATTTTATATTTTGATAAACCTAAAGAATTGGCGCAGGATTTAACCATACAAAAATGATTTCTTATTATTAGCTGGTGTAAAGCCATAGTTGTCAGTTAACTAGGATTATTAACTCTATTTAAGTGTCAGGAATAAAGTCTACATTCAATTTTGAGAACTATAAATATAATATTCAGTGTTTAGAAAAACTTCATGCTATGAAGTTTACCCATCTAAAACAATAGTAACCTAGGTAGCTTTTTAAAAAAAAATAAAAATATTTTTTTCTTAAGTTCACATCACTTTCCCAGTTCACTTTAGTGTGATCAAATTTATGAGCTGGAACACAATAATATTAAGTAAACCAAGAATTTCAGAATCTTGAAAACCAGGCCAGAATATATGACAGGAATATGAATATTTAAGCTGACATTGCCTGCAGAAAGGACATAAATTGATTAATAACTAAGTAGGTTAATTATAGCTTTCTTTTTTTTTTCTCTCATGTTTACAAACCTATCTAAATGTTTTACCTATTTCTGCTTGCCTTTAAATTAATCTGATGGCGACTTAAAAGTGTATCTCTAACACAGAAGTCAATCTGCTTCCTTTTTGTGGTAGTTCCTTTATCTGGAACTCTAAAATATTCATACCCAGCTTGGATCTCCAATGTATTTCTTTGTAGTAATATAAAAATTCCTGCAGCTTTCAAGGCTTCAGGAATCAGTTTGAGAATCTAAGGAACCAAGATGAAGAAGTTTCATTTCTCAGATATTTCATAACATATTATAGTTATATAGGAAACACACATTAACAACAATTATAGCCTGGAATGTAAAGTTTCTACACTGAAATTTGAAAGCAAAACAATATCCAGGGCTTAGCCCCAGCTTGAAACCCAATTCTCATTTCAGAATATTGATGTTTCCTTGTGCAAACAATTTCAAATGCACACTTACAAAAATATTTTTTATCATACCTAATATATGTGGAATTTAAGGCTTATGCTCCAAGACACAAACAACTCATTAAGCCAGAGGAGGTATGAAGAAATGTCCTATCAGCAATTTATCCTGTATTTGTCTATGCTAGAACTTCTTGGTCCTTTTTAAATCATCTGGTGCTAACCACAGTGAGACAGGATGCTGAGTAAAACAGGCTAATGGTCTGATCCAACCTGGCAGTTTTTGTAAAGATAAGTCACAAACGGAGGTGGCTTTATCTTACAGATAACAATGGCAATTACATGCTTGTTAGTACATCTTGACCTAGTTTCCCCTTGATTTATGTAGGAGGTGACAACTAAAGCTAATCTATGACAACTATTGTTAAAGCACAACTATTGTGGAGTTCTAGAATCATTTAAGAGCAAACACTTTTGTTTCTGCTGTCACAAATATCTTTGTAAGCGTCTATACATGTGTAAATATTCTTTTGTCTTTGTATATCTGCCGAAGTGTGGCAACACTAATGGCATTTGGGTTCTGTATTTAACACAGAATATATAATGACTGTTTATTACCCTGTCTGCCTCTCTAATGTATTTATAAACTCAAATAACTGTTGTATTGGGAGTTATACATCTTAGAAATTGTGACTTTGAATGAACACGGTATTCTTTTTNCTTAGCTGAGAAAAAAGTGAATTAAGAATTTAAGAGTTGGCTTCCTGGTATTACTTGCTAGCAGGACTGAGGTCTGAAATATTTCTTGAACCAATCTTTCTGTGCTGTTACTCACTCTTTTTGATCAGCTAGTGTGACCTGCAGAGATGCTATGTTACTCCAGTGATTTGCTGTCTTTGCACTCCTGAAACATAAGTCAATAATATTAAGTAAACTTCTAATGTTCACCTCCTGTAGATTTCAAGTGCTTACTGTCTTAATGAACTATGTTTTTCTTAAAATGTAAGCTCCCCTAGCTATAAACTCTGATGTTTTATGACTTAAAAAGTCCTGGATAATTTCATTTGTCTTTAAGAAAAAAAAGCTTGGCAATGTGTTAGGTGGCTGACCCTGCAGTGCATGGAGAGAGGCGGGCACTGCCAGCTGGGATGCAGCAGTGCAGAGCCCTGGGCACAGAGCTGCCCGGGGAGGCTGGTGGGCACTGCCGGGGAGGTGACCCGCATTTTGCTGCTCTGCTGATGTCAAACCCGGCTGGGATTGAATGGAGAGATTTACATTATTCTGCAGTCCTCAGCCTGGTCACTAGAGTTCTCTGTAAGACAAGGAGGGCTAGGGCATGTACTTTTTTCAAAAAAAGCTACCAGTGAAGATTATATTTGAGTGGGATGAGTTTACCCACTCTTGAAGGTGGGAGGCCTGGGTTCAAAACCTTCGTTTGCTTAAGGAGATGTATTTCACACTTAACTGAAGTTTCTTTAACCACCAGCTGCTCTGGGTTGACCTTTTTTTAAATTTCTTTCATTTTGTTATAAACAATACAAGATTCATTGCCTCAGAGACATGGATAAAGGAGGAATGCCTGGATCACAGAGCAGTACCCAGCTATCTCAGGGAGAAGAAAGCACAGTGGAAGCACCAAATCAAAGTAATAAAAATCAGAATATTAAGACTCTGTCTACATTAGTATTTTGGTTTTGGGCTGCAATGCAATACTGAGAAAAATCCCTCAATTGCTCCTAACAGTTGTTTGGTTTAAAAAAAAAAAAAGTTTAGGTACAAAAAAAAGAGACTTCTTTCAGGGATAATGACATTAGAAACTTTGCTTCAGGTGTTCACCAAATGCGGTCTAACCTCTAATGGGAAAATAATGTTCCCAGGCAAAGACTGCTTCTTCCAGCAGATTGAAATCACATGTGGTGGGGTGCCAGATCCAGGAAACTCACTGGCTTGAATTAAACCCCCCAAATTGCATTTATTAGAGATGTAGAATTCTCAGCAACTGCTTTGATCTTCTTCTGCTCTTCTTGTGCTCAAGCTTGGATCACCAGAGAAATAAATTTAAATGATATTGGGCCACAAATGAAAAGTTAGATTTTTGAAATGAATGGAAGAGAGAATTCAGCCATGAAAATGGATGCTGCCTAAACAACTCTAATATTAGATTAATTTTATAGCAATATGCAGAAAAAGATTTGTTGAGATAGAAGCTATTGAACCGAGAGGCAATGGGAAACAAGAAAAGTTTTAAGTATCATTAACTCATTTTAATCTAATTTTCTTTAGTTTATTTGGTTATTGAACTAACAGCCCTGAATACAAGATAACACATAGCTTTTCACTGAAGATATATACGCTACATGTACAGTCTTACGTTCCAACTATTGAAAGTATTGCTAATAGAATTTCTGAATGCCTTCAGATCGTTCCTTTTGATATGTACAGTGTCATCTGGGGAAACCACACTAATGTATTTTTTAAAATGTCTGAATGGCCACTTGTAAATTGTTTCTGTTGTTAAATTTAGTTCTGTATTCACATGCAAATGAATTATTTAATAGGATATATTTCAGCAAAATTGCTATTTTTCTTTAACAATTGCTGTTTTACCTTTTTAGATACTCTCTTAAGAAAAGAAAAAAACACAGCAATTTAAAATAATACAGAAAAGTAGATCTTGACCAGTTGTTAAATGAAACTGCTTTTCAGTTACATTGAAATGGAAGTCCATCTACTGATAAAAACAGTAGTATTAAAAGTATTGTACTCTATTTTAAAACACCCTAAATCAGATAGTGTAATCTAAAATTGCATCTCTAATCGCTTTATCTCCTACTTTTGGCATGGTTGCAGCAGTTAATAAGAGAAAAAAATATATAAAGTAGAAACAATGCATAGAAATTCATAGATTCTTGGAAATCTGGATTAATTATAACGACATTTAAACAACTCAAATATCTGACAGTCTCAGAGAATACTTGACATATTTAGTTGATAAAGGCTTTGGAAGAGGTGTATTCAGCAGCACACTGCAGCAATATTTTCAGGATGGTTAGAGACTTGACAGAAGCTTGCAGAGGCTTGGGTTAGCAACAATTTCAGCCAAAACTGAGCAGTTTAATGCAGCAAGGAGAACTGCAGATCTCCCTTTGAAAGCAGTTCTTGACTCATAGGTGCCTTACTCCCAAAATCACATCCAAAATCGAAAGTTAGATGCATGGGAAGAAGCAACATTAAAAGAGATCCAAAATGCAGTACTGAGCAGGGCACTCCCTAAACCTACCTGATAGAAAATGCTGGAAAGTTCCTGAAATTTTGTCACAGCCTGGGAACATAAAATTATATTTTCTAATGCCTGTGTAACTGGAACTTTTATATTCATGCACTAGAGTGGGAAGGCATTTTTCACGTGAGGGCAATACAGCAGTTCCTCAGGCAGCACTAGATGTGCCTGTGCTAACATGATACAGCTTTGAGGGGGAGCACAATGTGCAGGGAAAGGCACGGAATCCTTTTGGCTGTACTAAGGAGCTGAGTGAGCTATGTACAGCAGGTTCAAAAGTCCATACATTGAAACATTACAGTCACGATATATGTGGAGGAACCACAAGCAAAAATTTGTCACAAAAATGTGCATATCTGCTCTTAAAAGCAGGCTTTTGCAATTAGTACATTTAATATATCTTGTGATCAACAATGACATTTGGCATTCAGCTACTGGAAAATTGCCAAACTCTGGACAAATTACTTTTAGCAAGGAACAACAAATACAGCCTTAGCTCTTGGGGGAATGTAAATTAAATACTAAGAGAGGATTTCAGCTAGCCACGTCACTAAGTAGGAAATACAATGAATATTAGATGCTATTTTAGAAATCTTTCACGTGTGGTTGAATGGGGCCTCAGCTGCTAGCAAGCCACACAGCATCCAGACATGAAGTTTCAGATACTTTAGATCAGAGAATAATATGACAAAGATTTCAGATGCACATCATATCACCCTATTTCAATCTAAATTTCCATGAGCTTGAAGATTGAAACAAACAGGAAAGTTTTCCTTATGCCACAGCAGCTGAACAGTAAAATAATGGGGTATTTTTCTGCGTTAATAACAAATTACCTTTTGCATCATGGTGATATTTGAAAGCCAAATCTCTCTGTGTTAGATAATAGTTCTACCATTCAGTGAAAATCACTTCTGTTCTGAAAATCTTACAATGTAAGTGTACAAGCAGAGTTGATAGATAAAACAAAAAGTGGGGAAGTAAGAAAAGAAGAGACAAAGGAAAGTAATACAGTACCATTCAACATCACTCTTATAAAGAAATAGACTCATATTTCTTATCTCTGGCTGGGCTAGGACATAACTGATAAAGAAAGACATTTCCAGGTGGCAAGGCTACTGTTCAGATTGCAAGATACTGGCCTGGTTTCAGAATTCAAGAATCATCATAGTGTGTGTCGGGTTTTTTCCCTGTAGGACTTTCCTTTAAGAAATCTATGGCTGACATAGAAATAAAACCTTAGCGTGTTGTAAAATCTGACTAGTTAGCTGATTTAGGTTAGTGTTCAGCAGCTTTTCTTTTAGAAAGAACATGTGGTTTGACTAAGTCACAGATAGACCTAGCAGAGGAATATGGGGTATTGTTAGTTAGAAATTTGCATTACAAGTGGGCTATTGATAAATGACAGGAGGCAGGAGGTGTCTCTGTCAAAGGTAATGTAATGATTAGTATGCATTGTGAAAATCTGCAAGTCCAATTTTGGAAGCAAAGAGGTCTGGACAGTTTTTCTTCATGATTAGCTAAAATTAATCTTGGTATACAAAACTTTAGTAGGTCATCCATTCTTACAATGTTCAATGGACTTTATGTTGTGCTTAGATACTGGAACTGTATAATCCAAGCTATTTATACATACATACATACATANAAACTACCAAGATCCCTTTTATCCCCTTTTGTCCTGGTCATCAAGAAACTGAGGACTCCTTCCCAGTGGGGAAACCTGATTTCTTTAGACTTTTATATTGTTTTGTGGTGGCATCCATGGGTAGATCTTTACAAAGAACCTAACCTGCATTTTCTTAGTGTCACCCTTTAATGAGTGTTTGATCACACCCACATCACCACCTCTCCCTTTATAAATGTCATACTGTCATCTTGCTTTTCATGGAGGTTAGGCAAGATTACTCTCTTTAGAAGATTAGACCCATCTAAAGTTACCAGGTAATGGCCTAATTGTCTTTAAAAAAAAAAATTGAATGAAACACTGTCTTTACACTGCCTTATGTAATTTTTTTCTATCTTATAGGTGTATATCTTGAACACCAGGTACAAAGAGGAACATAAATCTTCAGCATATCATCTCTATTTCTTAATTCTGGGAATGGATCCTTTTGAATTTAGTTTCCAAAATATTTCAGTGAGAAAAACTCCAAGTGAACAAGTTCAATACTTGCTTTTTTCCACTTGTTTCTTTCAAAATCTTGAGTTTTATATCAGTGCATAAATATTTTTCTTCACTCAGAATTTTTTTTTCAAAAATAATTAGTTTAAAAAGTTGCAAGTCCTTATCCTAGGGAATATGTGCAAAAGAATGAATTCATGGATTTGCACATATAGTACTTATGCTGGTGTTTTCTAACTTATTTTGTTTCTGACTTTTTTGCCTTAATAATGTTCTTCTAACATAGATTTTTTTATGTGTAATATATTTTATTATTGCTTCTTATTTTCCCTAATATTTATTCAGCTGCAGTCTGCAAACTGGCTTTGTGTGCTTTTGTGTCTTTAAATATTTGCTCTTATAGGAAGACTCCTACATGCACATTTCTGGTGATGATTCTAATGAGGTACCCAGCCTTCAGGGCACAGTTCTGTCAGCAGGGGCTCCATACAAAGCAATGTTCAAGCTTGCAGGTTATTTTCACAATAGTGTAATTTTCTGGAATGATTCAGCTTGCAGTGGGGGAAATACTGGCAAAGGGCCCAGAGAACTTATGCATCTCTTTTTCTTCAGAACTAATATTTACAAATTAAATACCACATGCTTTATAATATAAATAAAAAGTTAACATACCAATGCTGGTGGCATTGTACTGATAGTATTTTTATAGTGGTCAATTTTTGTCATTTAAAAAACCAAAAAACCCAACAACAAAAGTCCAGTCCTCACCCCCAAAAGTTCAAGTTGTTGTTAGACCTGTGATTACAAAAGTAGAGATGCTTAACATCAATTTTAATCTTGCTAGATTTGCTTGCTGGTCTCTCTTTTCGTTCTATTTTTTGGTTATGAAACAAGAAATAAGCCNCTATTTATACATACATACATACATATATATATATATATAAGAAATTAATATGTATTCCCTCAGATAAACTATTACTTGAAAATTTCTCAGAGTTGTTTATATTTTTTAATCTGAAATAAGTGAGGCTGGTTTGACTGCCTGACAATACTACTCCTCCTATGTTAGTTACCCTGACTGCCTAGTGTGTGCTGGTTTTCCTGCTTCTGAAGCTCTCCAGCCAGCCACCGGAAAAGAGTAAGCACAAAATCTGCACTACAATGTGATGTGCTGGAATGTTAAATAATAAGCCTATGAACTAAACTGGGNTTAAAAAAAAAAATTGAATGAAACACTGTCTTTACACTGCCTTATGTAATTTTTTTCTATCTTATAGGTCTATATCTTGAACACCAGGTACAAAGAGGAACATAAATCTTCAGCATATCATCTCTATTTCTTAATTCTGGGAATGGATCCTTTTGAATTTAGTTTCCAAAATATTTCAGTGAGAAAAACTCCAAGTGAACAAGTTCAATACTTGCTTTTTTCCACTTGTTTCTTTAAAAATCTTGAGTTTTATATCAGTGCATAAATATTTTTCTTCACTCAGAATTTTTTTTTCAAAAATAATTAGTTTAAAAAGTTGCAAGTCCTTATCCTAGGGAATATGTGCAAAAGAATGAATTCATGGATTTGCACATATAGTACTTATGCTGGTGTTTTCTAACTTATTTTGTTTCTGACTTTTTTGCCTTAATAATGTTCTTCTAACATAGATTTTTTTATGTGTAATATATTTTATTATTGCTTCTTATTTTCCCTAATATTTATTCAGCTGCAGTCTGCAAACTGGCTTTGTGTGCTTTTGTGTCTTTAAATATTTGCTCTTATAGGAAGACTCCTACATGCACATTTCTGGTGATGATTCTAATGAGGTACCCAGCCTTCAGGGCACAGTTCTGTCAGCAGGGGCTCCATACAAAGCAATGTTCAAGCTTGCAGGTTATTTTCACAATAGTGTAATTTTCTGGAATGATTCAGCTTGCAGTGGGGGAAATACTGGCAAAGGGCCCAGAGAACTTATGCATCTCTTTTTCTTCAGAACTAATATTTACAAATTAAATACCACATGCTTTATAATATAAATAAAAAGTTAACATACCAATGCTGGTGGCATTGTACTGATAGTATTTTTATAGTGGTCAATTTTTGTCATTTAAAAAACCAAAAAACCCAACAACAAAAGTCCAGTCCTCACCCCCAAAAGTTCAAGTTGTTGTTAGACCTGTGATTACAAAAGTCGAGATGCTTAACATCAATTTTAATCTTGCTAGATTTGCTTGCTGGTCTCTCTTTTCGTTCTATTTTTTGGTTATGAAACAAGAAATAAGCCTTGATAAAATTATTCACTCTTTTCACTTATGTAATGGCTGTGCACAATGGTCATCCACTAAACAAAGGCCCCTTTATGTGTTTGTGGCAACACGTATACTATATAAAAACACTGTGTGTTGCATACTTGTCAGAAATTTTTTTTACTGATGATGATAGGTTTTTAAAATATTGCAAAAAATATTAATTATTAATTCATTTGGTATTAAAAATCCTTCATACTTACAGTATTGTTTGCAAAATAGAATATGAATTTAAAATCTATAATTAGAGACTTTGAATTTTAAAAGATGTTTAAAGAGAATGTTATATATCCTCTTTCCAAACTTCCCTATTACAAATTAATGTTTATACTATGAGAGGTTGAAAAATTTTAGTTACAAAGAAAAATCAAAGCAAAATAGCTCAGTTTAAAAAGTCATTATGCCAAACATAATTTTAGTCAAAATTAAGCAACCTTTCTTTAATCAATACTTTTTTTTAATTTTTGCAAATTTTGTCAAAAACAAGGTATGACCATCTAAGAGATCACAAACAGAGATCACAAATTTTTGTCATCTCTGTATGTTGGTCCTTAGAATAATTGCAGCCCTGAGTCCACAAATGAATTCTGTAAACGGTCTTTGCTGGAAAGTGTTTTTAAATGATCTTGCAGCAGTTAAGTGTATCAATCATCAGTCTACTTTTTGACAGTGTTCTTCCTGGTAAAATCAATATTAAGTCTCACAGGTAGTACACTGTGAGAGATTTCCATTTTGTATCCAGCGCCAGGAGTTACTGGCAGGGAGCAACTGCGGTGCTGCCCTGCAGAGACAGGGGAGCCAGGATACAGGAGCTGGAGGCAATGGTGGGGAGGCAGACAGGGCCAGTGAGATCATCAAGCATAGAGCATTTCGTGTTGGAAGGGACCTTCAAAGGTCATCTAGTCCAGCCCCTCTGCAATAAGCAGGGACGTCTTCAATTAGATCAGTTTGCTCTGAGCCCTGTCCAGCTTGACCTTGAATATATTCAATAATAATATTTTCAATATTTTCAATAAGCTCTCTGTGAAACCTGTTCCAGTGTTTTACCATCCTCATTGTAAAGAGGTTTGTCCTTAAATCTAGTGTAAGTCAACCTTCTTTTAGTTTAACCAATAATCCTTGTCCTGTCACAAAAGGCCTTGCTGTAACCTGGTAGAAGCATGACTAAAGTGTTTGTACAGCCTATCTCCCTTTGCTTTTGGCATCAGCCACATGCCAGTCACCACAGTGGATTAAAAGTTTGGACCAACAAGGCTAAATATTTGAAACTAGGTGATAAACATCTCCGTTGACAAAGTAAAAGGCAGTTGACTACAGTAATTTACTATAAAGGGGGTACATTGATGATCAATGTTATCAAAATGGAATGTTTCAGATAAGTCTGGATAGGATATTCCCAATAGGTTAAATATAAATTCTTTCTCGTTACTCCTCATTTAGTAGACAAGATCTTTCACTGGTTCATTTGAAGAGGGTAATTTAAAGTAAATGTATGCTTGGAAAGGCTAGATGAGAACATGATCCATTGTCTTTTTTTTCCATTGTATGTATTTAGGAAACTGATCCAGATAAAGATATCTAGACAATATAGTAACAGATACAATTGCTGTTTACAGCTAATAAATAGCAATTGCTTGTGTTACATCATTGCAGAGTGTCTGAAGATTCTTGAATTAATCATGTTTTTTCATGTCTTTCATGAGATTTTAATTTTTTTTTTTTATTTTGTGTTTGCAAAGACCATATGAATATCTACTGTTTATGAAATATATTTATAACAACTTCTTTAAAAAGCTTTTTCAAGTTCAAAATTTTGTCTGAAACCATATTTTGCATGAAGACCAACCATGATTAAGAATTCTCTTTGAAGTTGAACACTTGTGGAGAAACAAATGAATTTTTTTATGCACTTTTCTCTGTGCTTTCAGCTAGCCAAAAGTAACAAATTTGCAGATGGTTTTGAAGAAGGTGGGAGGGAAGAAATCATTTATCTCATTTAGAAATGAAATTGTGCCATAATGGTGAGATTTTAATGATGGATTTTGTTTTGAAATACAACAGAAATAAATATTATTCAGTGCATGAGAACCCCTAGGTTTCAGGAAATTTGATGTGAGACAGTTTGAAATCAACAGCCAAGATAAAGAGCTGCTGCCTGGGAACGAAATAGATATTTATTGCAATGCTTGTCCTGGGGGAGATTAAGGTGCTGTAACCACAAGAACAGAAGCATACCACCCAGTAGCACAACATATAATTTGTTTACACAGAATATGGGATAATGACTTCTGTGCTCAGATCCCAGTTCTGAGATGTCTGTTCCTTGGCACTAGCACACTACACAGTCATGCTAGCACAAGTCCCTGGTTTCTCTTTGGCTTTGGTGCAGCTCAGACACCATAGTGGACCTGAGGAAAGAGGATTCACAGCAACCAAATCCTGTCTGGCAGCCCCAGCCTCTGACTGTAGCTGCACTTAAGCCCAGACTGATGCAATGTGCCGGACACGAACCTACCAAGTGATTCTTGAGAGGTAGCTGTTTTCACTCTTCATTGATGTTTAGAAACTGATTGGCAGAATAAGCTGCAAAAGGCTTTGGTACTTACGTAGCCACAAGCTGATGTCTGCAATTTTCCCTATCCCCATCCCCATCATCGATCACAATTCACTAGCTGTGTCACCATCACCTTCCAGTCTCCTGCCCCAAACCAGTTTGAGATACCAAGCTGCTAATAGCTTCTGTTTCCTTATTCCTTTCCTGCACACACCTAAACCACTAGAGCAGGACAGATCAGCCCAGCCTATGTCTCATTTAGCAGTGCTCTTGGATGGGCATCCCTATGACCTTTATCTGTGCACCTCTGTTTCTGTGAGCAAACACCAGTACCACCTAGCCAGTGAGGGCTGGGCAGCTGTGCTCAAGGTCCTACCTCCCTGAGCTATGCTTTCAGATAGGCTTTATCTCCCAAAGTTAAATATGCCTGTCATCAACACACCTTTTTCTCCTGAAGACAGAATTCCCTATCAGTTATATGCATAATTTAAAAAGTTAATTAAAGAAAAGACAAACCTTGGTCCCTTATAAAAAGCATTACAGTCTTGCAGGTGGTCTAAAGCTGCCTAGCAATTTTCCTGATTCTATTTTTGCATTTCCTTTGAATTTGCTTCAGACAAATAAGATCACATTTAGGTACTTTGTGAATTTTGGTTTTGGGTGATGTATTATGAGAAGAGGATAAATGTCTTTCAAGTTTCAGACATAGGAAGAAACATTCTGATTTATAGCATAATAGTCATTATATCTGCTAGATTTTATGAGGATTTTTGTGAAAACAGTGTCAACTGCAGCCAGCCTGATACTTCATAATAAAACAAGAAGATTGATTTTAGTGATCTGAAAACAGAGGGGTAATTATATTCTCATTTTCGTGTTCATGATGTGCACAATTCTCCTATCAAACTTTAATGGTTGTTGCAATCGCAAAAACATATGCAAGAACATAGAGAAAACACCACAAAGCTGTTGGATTTGAAACTCATTGTCAGATAGCAAATATTATCGCTATAAATCTTAACTTTCACAGTCAGCAAGAGCTGCAGGCTAGACTAGAGAAAACGACAGGCATGGAACTGTAGCTGTGCATTAAAAGCAACACACTGTACATTGCTAAAATATGTATTGTGATTAAATTAATATTGAACCATGAATTTTATAGCCTTTTCTGATTTTCTTTTCCCCTGGCAAAAATCAACCCCCTTCTTACTGCAGTATCCTTCACAATTCATTTTCTGTAGCATCAAAAGAGGTGTATTAAACACTCTGGGAAAAAACACGCTCCGACATGGTGGCAGCAGGGTGCATATGGTTTCATAACAACATTAAAAGCTCATCTTTCCTACTCTCTCTTTCCAGGAGTTGCTGTGGGAAGGGTGACACAGAAGTGAGAGTGCAATCCCTCTGGTCTGTTTTCAGAGAGTTGTGAAAAAAGACCATGTGGGGGAGTACAGGGTATACTAAGTAACATCTGTTCCTAAATGGATGCAATAACATCCAACCTGCTTAGCACAAACAGAAACATGTCAAGTTAAATAGGGTATCAGCAGGACTCTAGGTACAGCATGTGGAAGTCATGAAAATAAGCAAGCGGATCACCAACATTTGTGACACCAGTCAGCTTCATAAGTAGGCTGGTGCATTCCCGGTGACAAGTCCAGGAAATTTATTAAAAACACAGGGAAATGTGGAATACCAGCCATTTCAAAAATTGCAGAAAAGAAGCATGTGAAATTGTGATTTACAGTATGTGTTTATAAGAAGGCTAGAGGGCAGGTAAAGTGTTGTCTCTTGGGCTTTGACCCAATCAAAATTTTAAGGGTAAATTTGGACAGTTAAAAACCATGAAAATAAGAGAAGTGCAAAGTTTACGACCAGAGAGCTGGACTGGAATTTGAAGGGGTAGTCAGAGAGAAATCCTTTGGGCATGCCATTGCCATATTAGTGCTTCATGTTGAATCCTCCCTGCAGGAAACATCTCAAAAACATCTTCTGCTTCAGCCTTTAATTGCAAGTTTTCATTTCCCCAAACCAAGCTGTTCTAGAAGAAAAAAAAAAAAAAAAAAATCGTGTCTTCCTGGAGACACTGCAGAGACACGTAACATGTTGGATAATTAAATCTTTTTTACAGTAGAAAAACAGACAGTAAGGACACAAAAAAGAAAATTTACCAGCTCTTTTAAGAAAGGATAACACTGCCTTCTATCTGAAATTAGATGAAGGTTTGGAAGCTAGTTTTATACTTCCCTGCAGGGGGAAATAGTTTTATACTGCTTTTCCACCAAGTACATTAAACATAAGTCTGGCAGCTTCATCTAGTTTTTCAGTCGTTCTTCACTCAGTGCTACACACTGAGAAAAATTTGACTCACTCTACTCTGGTAGTGCTTTTAGTGGGTTGCCATGAAAAATAGCACGGCATTTTAACCTAACAGCATGAGAGCAAACACAGTCATGCATCTCCAATGGAAACAATATAAAATAGGAAGTAGATAATATTACCGATGCTATATGCATGATACTGCCAGCATCCTGTGCCATTAAACAAGTGCTTGTAAACGTTACAAAACAGAGAACACTAACCCACAGATTTTGCATTTTTAAGGATTGATTTTGTGGAGCCCCTGTGCCTGGCAGCAAACTCTACAATGTCCAAACTATTAGATGCCAGCTTGTTTTGATTTGCTCTTTGGTTTACAGCTGGATATTGCTGAGTGGGTGCAGACTATCAGGTCTATCAGACTATCAGGTTTATTACTTTGGCTCCTTATTTATTTGCTTTGTTTGTTTGCATGGAAGGGAAATAAACAATTCTCTGTTTGGCTGTCAGTAAATCTTTGGGCTGGAGTGTAAGGTGTGACAGTCCTTAGTCTGAATTAATTAAGAGACAAGATCTGATCAAAGAGTGGCTGTAGAAGAAGGGGAATCAGTTTGCTGTTAAGAGACTGCCTATGAGAATAAGCCTGTTAATGGGGGATGGTTTTCTGTGTGCAAGAGGGGTGGAAATCAGGAAGGGAAAAGCAAACTAGCCAAAGCACGTTTTTCAAAGACTTTTTGTAAAACAAACTCCATGCTTTATTGTGAGGAGGGAAACTGGGAGAAGTATCTTTAAGCATTGAAGTTAGTGTAAAGTGTCTGATCTCATTTTGAACATTAATATTGATATTAATATTGATATAATCCCTTACACTTTTAAATTTCTTAAGAACAGTTTTGACATGAAAGTCATCTTTATCCTACTTTTGTTCTGAAAAATATAGGAATTCTTTTGGCTAAATGCAGAGAATAGCTTTCTTTGGGTTTAGGATAAAAATAGGAGAGAGAGAAAAACATATGGAAGTGGCATATCTTTGAATAAATCCAGAAGGGTCACAGTAAAAATTAACCTATATTTGCAAAGTTCTTCTAAGAGGTAACACACTGTCTCACTAATGTAGATATCCATCTGTCTGGAAAGACTGAACTGTATTCTGGGTTGACTGGTTGATTAGACAGGAGCACAGGTGGTGCTCTGCTCAATTCCTTCAGTAGCAGGGTTGAACACTGAAAGGAACAGGGAAACACATATAATAAATAAGTGGTTTAAGGACTGGTGCTATCACTGCAATATTGGTTTTTTTGTTTGTGGGGCAATTTTTATGGCAACAGATCTGCTAGAGTCAGATGGGCTTTATCTATCTAGCAAGGGCAAAAGAATTCTAGCCCATGAGTTGGCAGGGATGATTTACAGGGCTTTAAACTAGGTTTGAAGGGGGAAGGGGTTGAAACCAGGCTTTCCAGAGCAAAGCCTGAGGGTGGTAAGCCTGAGTTAGGGTTGAAATCAGCAGCCCAGCTGTACATGTACATGGGTGACAAAACAAGAGGAGCTGGAAGCCACTGTATAGAAGGAAAGCTGTGACGTTTTTGCGAGCATGGAGATGGGGTGGGATGACTTGCATGACTGGAGCACTGCAGTGGATGGCTACAAGCTCCTCAGAAGAGACAGGCGAGGGAGAAGAAGTGGAGGGTGACTCTGTGTGTTAGGGAGCCTCTTGACACTACAGAACTTGAAGTCAATGATGATAAGTTTGAATGCCTACGAGTAAGTACCAGGGGGAAGGCCATGAAGGCCAGCATCCTGGTGGAAGTCTGTTATAGACCACCCAACCAGAATGAAGAGGTGGATGAATTATTCTACAAGAAGCTGGAGGATGTTTCAAGATCATCAGCCCTCAGTCCTGTGGGAGACTTTAACCTGCCAGGTATCTGCTGGGAGCTCAACACATTGGAGAAGAGACAGTCTAAGTTCCTTGGTGTATGGAGGACAGCTTCTTGTCAGAGCTGGTGAGTGAGATGACCAGGGCTGGGGCTCTTCTAGACCTGCTTTTTACAAACAGAGAAGGGCTGGTGGGAGATGAGGTAGTTGGAGGCTGTCTGGAGCACAGTGACCATGGAGTAATAGAATTCTCAATATTCAATGAAACAAGGAGAAGCATCAATAAAATTTCCACAGTGGGCCTTCAGAGGGAAGACTTTGGCCTCTTCTGGATGCTGACTTGGAGAGTACCTGTGGAAGCAGACCTTAGAAACAAAGGGATCTGGGAAGGATGGACATACTTCAAGAAAGCATTCTGGAAGGTGCAGAAGCAGACTATCCCTATGTGCCGAAAGATGAGCCGGTGGGGAAAATGACTGGCCTGGATGGGCAGGGAGCTTTTGAGGGAACTCAAGGGGAACAAAAGGGTGTATCACCTTTGTAAAGAGGGAAAGGCAACCCAGGAAATGTTTAAGGATGTTGTTAGGTCATGCAGAAGGAAAATTAGAGAGGCTCAATTAGAACTTAACCTGGCCACTTCTGTGAAGGATAATAAAAAATGTTTTTATAAATGCATTAATAGCAAAAGAAGGGGCAAGGAAAACCTCCATTCTTTATTGGACCTGGTGGGGAATATAGTTAACAAAGATAAGGAAAAGGCAAAGGTACTAAACGCCTTCTTTGCCTCTGTTTTCAACAATAAGACCGGTTGTCCTAAGGACAACTGTCATCCTGGGCTGGTGGATGGGGACAGGGAGCAGAATAGCCCCCCTGTATTCCAGGTGGAAGCAGTTAAAGACTTGCTGAGCCACTTAGATGCTCACAAATCTATGGGATCCATCCTAGGGTGATGAGGGAACTGGCAGATGCTCAGTCCTGGCTAACTGCGTAGGTCCCAGACGACTAGAAGCTGGACAATGTAATGCTCATCCATAAGAAGGGCAGAAAGAGGATACAGGAAATTACAGGCCTGTCAGCCTGACCTTGGTGCCCAGCAAGATTATGGAACAGATCACCTTGAGTGCCATCACACAGCACCTACAGGACAGCCAGGGGATCAGACCTAGCCAATATGGATTTAGGAGGAGCTGGCCCTGCCTGACCAACCTGGTCTCCTTTTATGGCCAGACGAACCCACCTGGTGGATGCAGGAAGGGCTGTGGATGTTGTCTATTTGGACTTCAGTAAGGCCTTTGGCACTGTCTCTCACAGCATATTCCTGGAAAAGCTGGCAGCCCATGGCTTGGACAGGAGCCCTCTTTTCTGGGTTGAGAACTGGCTGGACGGCCGGGCCCGGAGGGTGGTGCCACATCCAGTTGGTGAAGAGTCACTAATGATGCTCCCCAAGGATCAGTGTTGGGCCCAGTCTTGTTTAACATCTTTATTGATGATTTGGATTAGGGGATCGAGTCCACCATCAGCAATTTTGCAAATGACACCAAGCTGGGAACAAGTGTCCATCTGCTGGAGGGTGGGAGGGCTCTGCAGAGGGACTTGGACAAGCTGAATTGATGGGCCAAATACAGTGATATGAGGTTTAACAAGATCAAGTTCCAGGTCCTGCATTTTGGCCACAATAGCCCCCTGCAGCTCTACAGGCTGGGGACAGTGTGGCTGAACAGTGTCCAGACAGAAAGGGACTTGTGGGTACTGATTGACAGAAGCTGAACATGAGCCATCAGTGTGCCCAGGTGGCCAAGAAGGCCAGTGACATCCTGGCCTGTATCAGGAATACTGTGGCCAGCAGGACTAGAGAAGTGATTCTTCTTCTGTACTTGGCACTGGTAAGGCCACACCTTGAGTGCTTGACCAGTTCTGAGACCCTCAGTTTAGGAAGGGTGCTGGAGCGTGTCCAGGGAAGGGCAACAAAGCTGGTGAAGGGTCTGGAACACAAGTCCTATGACGAGTAGCTGAGGGAGCTGGGATTGTTCAGCCTGAAGAAAAGGAGGCTCAGGGGAGGCCTTATTGCTCTCTACAAGCCCCTGAAAGAAGGGTGTGGCCAGGTCTTGAGGGTCAGGCTCTTCTCCCATGCAGCCAGAGACAGGACAAGAGGACACAGTTTTAAGATGCGCCTGGGAAAGTTTAGGCTGGACATTAGGAAGAATTTCTTCACAGCAAGGGGAATTTGGCATTGGAATGGTCTGCCTAGGGAGGTGGTGGAGTCCCTGGAAATGTTTAAGAAAAGACTAGATGTGCACTTAGTGTCTGGTCTAGGTGACATGGTGGTGTTAGGTCATAAGTAGGACTTGTTGATCTCAAAGGTCTTTCCCAATCCAGTTCATTTTGTGATTCTGTAAACCAAATTACTCTTCCACTCTTCATGGTATATACAGCAACCTTAAACCTTGTTCTGAAAAGAGAGTAGAAAGTGGTTCACAGTCGGTTCCAGGCCTTTTCAAATATAGAGGATTAAAGTCTGAAGTCTGTTGGCAAGTTTACTCAACACAAGTGGAGTAGGCTCCATCTTGCATAGTTTTCAACTTGCACAGCATAGATAGCTAGATCTGAATGAGCCAGGTTCAGCTCACCTTATAGATAGTGCAGAGAGAAAATTACAACTCATCTCACCCTGAGATAAGACCATGAAATAATTAGGTGAACTGTTAAAAAAATAGTTTCTTCCTCCCCAGTTCCTTACAGAATTAATGGTCAGCTGTAGACATTTGCAGTAGACATATTGTTCAATGAATCCTCTTGTGACATTTCTGAGCTTTCTCGAAGCACTGTCAGTCTTGTCTGTGTTCTAGCCAGCGTCACGAGTAGCCACAGTCCTTCACTCCTGTGGTGAGGGGCTACTGAGCCTTTCTGGGCAGCAGAGGTGGAGGCACATTACTGGATTTGGCTGAACACACCAGTATAAAGCTTACGCAGTTGATCCTGGTAGATCCAGAATAGAGTAAAAATTTTAGGACAGAGTAGTACCTCTTTAAATATTTTGTAAATTTGCTACTGATTGTTACCAGAGCTCACGTTTAAGGAGAGTCCAAGCTCCAACTGGTTTAGAGGTGATTAGACCTTGTCTTTTGCATATTTTCAATAAGCGTTGTCATTCTGATCCCAGCATGAGTCTCATACTAAGTTTGCTTAAGGAGTAAAAAAAAATTAACACCTCCAATGTTTGCACTAACCCCCCTCCATCTTCAAGTGATGTGACAGCAGTACATCTCTCAAGTTTAGTCACTGGCCTGGCAACAGCACTGTGATACAGATACCAAATTTTCTTACCTGTATAACAAGAATTACTTTTTCATCAATAAATCTTTTGGGTTCAATAGAAATTAATTTTGTTGATGCTCTTTATAACTGTATATGATTCGGAAGTGGAAGCTGGTCTCTTGAATTTCTCTGGCTTCACCTCCAAAGGGTTTTTACTATTATACTTGTTAGCTTTCTTTCCAGTTCTTTTTTTTTTTTTT
>VXAX01003798.1:1270284-1320010 GCA_013399835.1 Leptocoma aspasia
ATGTAACTGGAATGAATGGAAACCAAGAATTAAACAGCTAAGCCAGATTCTTCAAGAGCCTGTGTATTTTTTAGCTAGTGCCGAGCATTCTTGACTCCCATCACAGACATGAAGTTCCTAATGAGCTTACACCCTATTTTAAATACTTTGCTATGGAAGTGTTCATCACCAGATAATCTCATTCTTGTAATGACTGCCAATACAGCCATTATGCTAATGAGACAGCTAGAAATGAAAGGAGATAAAAGGAAAAAGTGATAGCTAAAATCCAAAGCAGTTTTAATGCTTTTAGTTTTAGTTTAATTATGTTCTTCCAAAGAATTATGACAGAATTAAGAAGAAAGGAGAGTAAATATTGCAGATTAAAGAAGGAAATTCTTTAGTACTCATGTGAATTCTCATTTATGTTTTCATACTGAACTTAAGTAGGGCTCCATCCTGAAGTATCTCCCTGAGAGACATATTTTGACTTCAGAGTACTTTGGTAAACTAGATGCCACTATGATGGAAATAGGGAAAATAAAATGCTAAAGCTAAAAGAAACCTTAGGAGCTGAACTGTCAGAATAGCACTAGGAACAGAAAAGAATAGAGCGAAATGGAGTTCAAATTATTTGCTTGAAAGAATAAATGATGAAACAGATTAAAATAGTGAAGTATGATTCAACATAGACAAAAGTTAAAAGATTAGGTTGGTTCTAAGATTTGCACCTGGACTGTTTTTATGATTAAATACTTTAGAAAAGATCTTCATGGATACTTTGGACACTAAGAGAACACAAAGTCCATTCAACCTTGAAACTAGTTTGGGAGAACCACTGGTAGTTTTTATTTTATGCCATAAAGAAAAGATTATAGTGACTTGAGAGTAATCTCACATTAATTAGAGTTTCTTTATTATCAGGAATCCTTTTATCCAACATAATTAGGATGATTAGATGCTGCTTCACTTCCTGCAATAGCCTGCATCACCTCAAGAAGAGTGAGGCAGAGGGATTTTGAAGCACACTTTGACCTCGTTCTGACAACTGGTTCTAGATGTTAAGTCTGACTTGGGAAGGTCTCCTCCTTTAAGAAAGATTTTGCCCTGAAGAGAGATCACTCCAGAACCTGATTCTTGTTCGTTAACTTCCCTTCCAGCAACTTTTCAAGACTCAAAACTGTATGTTGACTAGTAACATTTTTTTTTAATGACAGCTTTCCAGGTGGTGATGTCTGGTCCTGAGTCATATTCCCATGATGTTTTTCATTCCATGACTTCAACCATTTCCAACACCCTAGCTTGTCACATTGAGAAAAGTTGGAAAGCTTTAGAATATCTCTCAAGAGTAATTCATTGTCATGATGACTCCACAGAGCCATAAAAGTAAAATGCTGGTAATAAATAAAACTTGAAAACAGCATAAAAATTGATAAAATAAATGTAGACAAGTAGGAAGGCCTTAAACAATGCACCATTAAATTATACTATGTGAGCTTAAATGGAAAGTGAGAGGCAGTTGCCATATTACAGAACTCTCCAGTGAATCAGTTTTGATTTCTCTCTCATGTTACTATCCTGAATGAGGTAAAGGTGGCACCAGGACAGTGATAAACATGGGGAGAAAAGAACAGAAAAGACAAAAGGAAAATTATCTTGAAAAAACTTGGCAAAACACTAGAAAACTGTATGTCAAAGATATCCAAACAAGGTAAAACTGAAACATTTGAAACTAAATGCTAGAAGATGCAGTCTTTGTTATCATTGTGCATTTCATCAAAATCTGGTTGTTTTTCATAAAAAAGGTTTAGGGTAAGGATATACAGAATACATGTCAATAGTATTACATAAGTTTTACAGGGGAAAATCCATAATTCTTGTGAGTCTCACCAGTATGAAAATTAGGGTAGCTAATAAAAGAAAAGGGACAGTTTTCAGGAGTATAAAAGCTTGTTAGCAAGGAAATAATCTGATTTTCTCATCTGTATGAGATAACACAGGAAATAAAACCCTTGAATTGCAGCAAGAAACTGTTGTAGACTAGGAGGAGATAAGAAAAAGAAAAACAAAACCAAAAACAACCCAGAATTTTGTTGCAATAAATACATTGAACTGCTGTTCTCAGGGGTAATGAAGACTCTTTACTATTGGAGGTCTTCAAAAACTGTTTAGATAAACATCATCTAAATGTTATGTAGTCATTGAGCATAACTGTAGCAAAATTGTAATTCATAGTTAATGCTGCAGACCTTTTAATCCTTAAATTAGTTTTAGATATACTTTTAACTAGTGATCTCCGTTGGAAAAAAATGCGTAAAAATATGTCTTGTTAATTGAATTATATGTTTCAGGTAATAGAATACAGTTCCTGTAGTAGGAAATGTAAAACTAATACCTGGAACAAGGAAAAAACCTCACCTGACAACAGCTGTTGAAACTCAGGAAAGCTCTAGCTTCTCATATTTACACTTTTTTATTCTGTCTAGTAGACAAAAATCTGAACTAAATGTGACCTGAGCAGGATCTGGACAAAATTTAATCCAAATTTGAATTCCCACATTTACAGTGGAAAAGATGACGAAGAACAGTGGGGCAAAAAGATGTGAATTAGGATGTGTAATAGGGGAAATACATCAGATTTAATGACAGAATATTTCTGTGCAAGCAAGAGAAAACCTAACAATGCTGGCAAACTAAAGCGGTGAACAGACATGAAATAAGATTGCTCTGATTCGGGCACCAAGCAGAGAGAAGTAAAAGTCTATATTTTCATGCCAAAGAATTTAATTTAATCCAAGTGACAGAACAGTTTTTAACCTTTTTTGCAGAAACAAATTCTTCAGCATGGAAATGCCAGTGAAGACTGAACAAATGTGTCTCCTGATGTTACACAGTCTTCAGCCCCCTCTTAGTCCACCCCCACAATCCTTCATTTGGGAAAAATTCGAGGCAACCCCTCCTACTGTCCTTTCTCTTCCAATCATCAAGAAACAGATTCCCAGAGAGATATTAAGCAGTCTCAAGATACTGAGTTAATTTAGTTTGTTTATTATTGTGGGTTGGGTTTTTTTCTACACTGAGATGCACTTGTTTTCAGTAAAGAAATTCCCTTCCCTCACCACCTCCAGTTTTCTTTAAGTGAGGCCATTTGTTTTCAGTAATGTTGAATTTTCTTCCCTCCTGTAAACATGTTCAGTTTTTGCAGCTAGAGTACAAACAGCAAATGCTCACCAGAATCGCTCACCTCTACTTTTTCTCTCCTTTCCCCACACCCTCAGCTCAGTTCCTTCAACAAGCCCAGCAGCAGCATGCATACGTTATACATTAAAAACAGCCAGAGAAGGTAATATTCATCTGTGTGCTGCCTGCACTGACAGGAATTACAGATTCAGAAAAATGATGTTTATTTTCCTCAGCTTGAAATTTTCTGAATTTCTCAACACATGATAACACTTTGAAAAGTTGCATGGTTGAACTTATTAATATTTTTTTTCTCATGCTTTCCAACAATTATTGCTAATGTGTAACTAGGAGAATGTATCTTTTCCTCCAAAAGGAAATAATATTTTCTATGTCTATATGTTCATGTATGCTTTAGGTTTCTTATTTAACCAAAATTGACATAGCTAACCAATTCTGAACAAGAAACACCCTTCTTGTAGCAACAGATAATGAACATTGCACCTATTGTCTAATCAAGGTGCCAGAAACCACAACCTCCTGACAGAAATATGTAACCTTTATTTTGTGTTTGAGTGTTATATTCCTGTGGTGCTCAGTAACCTTTGTCTTATAAAAAGACTGCATCTGTGCTCTTTATGCAAAAGCTTTTCTTTGTATTTTTAAAATTGGCAGCAGTGGGAGTTTTGCTTTTGCAGGAGCTGGTTTAAGCAATACAATAGCTAGGCTCTCAGAATGGAGCAAGATAGGAGAAACAAATATGAATATATACAGAAATTCAAAAGTCATCTGCATTGTCCATATTCTTCTTCTATAGAAGTGTAATGAGAGTTTTATTGCTCCCTTTAGCAGAACTAATGTCATTCACGTTGCAGTGCTGCTTTTGACTATTTGATGTCTGAAAACATCCATCCACAGCTGAGGGAATATTGAGCAGGAAAAAACAATGAAGATGAGATATTGGATGTCTTCTCTGTATATCTGAACAGCTCTTTGTGCTCAGACTATTCAATATTGCCTTTTTTAAACAACAATGGAAAATTGTTTCTTCTTTGCATAACTTTCATATTTGGTTTTGAATGAGCCAGGAGACAGCCAGTTGTGCAAACATCAGTATCACTGATAGCATCACTTGTCTCCAAGATCAGCTCAGTAATCTGATTTCTCATTGTCTGCTGTGACTGGTACAACAAGCCTTTAGTAAATAATAGTAGGAGCAGAAGTCCAGAGGTCAATTTATTCTGAAAAATCTATCTATATTTGATTGCAAATTATCTATTTGTCCATATAAGTGATAAAAAAATTGCTGTGAATTCACTAAATCCAAGTTAGTGGATTAATTGTTTTAAATTTAAACATTTTTTTTCCCTGAAATGTGTTGGTTTTGCTTCCAGTATGTTTTCTCTTTTCTTTCTCAAGGTGCTGAGCCAGGTGAGATCCTGGTTATCTGATCTGGTTTTCTTTTAATGGAATAGCTTCTGTTCATCTTTGAAGCTACGATCCATCTTTTTGAAAGCCTTCTAGCTGCATGATCACTCTACTACAGTTTTCCATATGATTTTGCAGGATGTTACTCTGGTGTTCCCCACCTCCACACCCTAAATCTCATCATTCAACTAGTTTCATTTTTACCCAGTCTATCATCTGCTGAACTGAACATCCCAGGCTGGGAATGGCAAGTGGGGTGATGTACTCACTTATGCTGGGGAAAGCCTACTTTAAGCGTCTTAAAACTGGAAAACTATGTCAGCATTTATCACATGCACTTTTAAAGTCCTTTTGAAAGTTAAATCCTAGCAGGCAAATTCTTCACCAAGTAGGTTACATTAGAAGTTCAGGACAGAACAGATGATTTGGGGGTGGGGACACTACAGTCCAGACACTGGTTCCCACCATTTCTTTAAAAATAGTTCTTCTTAAGACTTTGCAACTATTCTGTTTCCCTCTTACTGTAATCTAAACTGTTCTGTTATGAAAGAAATTTCACTTAAAAGAGAGGGAGTTTATTGTTTCAGCAATCTGTCTCCTCTGTACTTAAGGTGTTTGAAGTTCCTAATGACCTCCCTGGCTTGTATTACCTTACAGAAATAGCCCCTTGTGAAAACACCAGGTAAATTACTTTTCAGGCCACACAAACTTTTAAGGTGTGTTAAAGATGATAGGATAACATGGGCTGACTCGCTGTGAAGAAACAAATTTATTTCACTAAGCACTGTCAGCACTCAGTTACTATATGCTATGATTTATATGCTGATTGAAGAGTCAAGGTTGAGCATGAAGTTGTGTCAAAATGCCCAAAATTTATATGAACAAAAAAAATCTATGGGGGAACAAAACTGGAAATTTCTACTGTGTTTTTCAAGTAGTTCATGGCCCCATGTTCAGTAAGCTTTTCAAATCCTTTAGAAGGGGCAATTTCTCTACTGTTATCATGATGTGAGTTATTAAAATTTAATTTCCCAATTAACCTTCTTGAAAAACACAGTTCAATCCTGAACTGTATCAAATGAGTACAGACATGGAACATATTTTAGCACTATTTTTTCTTTGTTTCTGTATCAGATCTATTTTTAGTTAATCAGGAAAACCATTCAATATAAATGACTAATGGATCCTCCTTGATGTTTGTGTGCATGTGTTTGTGTGTATGTTCCACCATTGACATAATATTCCATGTGGTGAAAAAATCATATAATGATACCTTTAAAGATGTTCAAGAAACTCCAGAGTACTAGTCCGTTGAGAAGTACAGACAAGCAGCTTCTGAGAAGTATGTGATGTCGAGGACTAAAAGTAAGGTTTTTCAGGAAGAAATGGGAAATATTTCTGAGACTGTTTACTAGATCTCTTTGTAGTGGTTTATTTAGCTCTCCTTTTCTTGAAGGTACTGGGAGCCTGGACCATTTGAGTGAGGCTGTTGTTATTCTTCAAGTCTGCTTATATATACCCTGAGCTGTTAAAGAACCAGCTCCTGCAGCTCCTATGTTCTAGGCAAAACAGCAGCTTACTTCCCGTAGCACTTCAATTTCTGTATGCAGTTGGGTTATACTGCACCTCCCAGAAAATGTGGTTCTGATTATTTTCTTTTTAAGATTGTTGTGCCTCCACCAACCCTTTGCACATATTTTTGCACTCACTGGCAGATCCTAAAGAAATAGAGAATTCAATCATTATTCTGCAAGTTTCAAATAAATGTCTCTCTCCAGATATCTGCTAAGTGCTTGTCTGTATGTAGGGTCAGTAAAGTGGTATTTCTTTGCATCTCTCACTCTGAAGCTGGGCCTTGGAACATTCCTTAATGCATGGTTTCTGGAACTGGGAAAAGAGAGGTAACTGGTATCCTAACAGTAATTTTATAGAAGAGAGAAAAATAATGTCTGCAGCCAGACTTTGTATAAATCAGATGCTTGGTAGAAAAAGAGATACCAGCACAGGAGAGGTGTTCAGATTTCCCTGAAAGGTTTATCCATGAAGGTCTTGTGTGAAGAGTTATGAAGAGTTAACAGTCACCATCAGTGAAGGAAAACAAGCCTTACTTATCTCTGCAAAAACAGTTTGTAAGCATCTGCTGTCAGTATTGTTCCCAGATGTTGATCAGACACAGACAGGTCTGTTGAAGCCCTTAATGAGCTGCTCAAAACTCAAATATGAGTGGGATTATAGACACTGTCTGCAGCATTTGATTTTGGATTGGCACCTCCCTACTCTCCCTGAAGCAACTTTAAATTAAGTGCCTTCCTGAGGCACTTAACTATCTCTGTATATTGTGTGGAGATTACAGATATCTAAATTTGGCCTTTGAGAACAGGGTCTTGAAAGGTAGTTTTCACAGCAACTGTTTTCTTGTATTGCTCAGATTCTCAGCCACTTGCTCCCTCATCAACCCTGTTTGGAGGAGCAGGAAGAGACAGTACAATATGTTTACATATAAAAATGAAGCATACAACTCAATTCTTTGACGTTGTCTTATTGCAAATAAAAGTTCCAATTTTTTTAGTGGCTGAAGCTCTTGAACTCCACTTCTTTTGCAGTATCTATCAAGAGATTGCTTCCTTGCTGAACAAAGAGTAGAGGGAACTGTACTTGTAGATTTACTTTGTAAATCAGCTATTTATTTCCTGTCTTTATTATCTGATTTCATGCTATGCAAAGATTCCTTCTCTTGCTGAGACAGTTTTTAATAAAAGTTGGTAACTGATGCCTAGAATGACATTAATACTGATATAGCAGCAGCATTTCCTGCTCCTTCAAGAGGATCTTCAAAAAAAGCAGGGGAACAGGGGAGGCTGCCATGATCTTTCATTGTTTTACTTCCTGTAGTAGCTACTTTCAAATAACTAAATATTGCACAGATACTCCAAAACCAAGGAAAACATTCTCTCAGATTAAATACCCTTGTGAAAGTCAGCTGGTGTAGTAGTGCAGCAACTCAGGATAATATTTCCTATGAATAGGGTCCATAGTGATAGACTCCTTGGAAATATGCACAATGGAAAAAAAAAAATCTTTGGCAACTGTGAAAGCACATTTCTGGAATTTGGCATAATCTAGTTAGACTATAGTTATCTCTTTCTTGAATAGAGGCTGGTGCTATTCATTTGATGTTGAGACAAATCAGAAACCCTGCTGAGAACTTTAATAAGATACCTAACAAGGGAAATTCTCCACATTAGGCAGTCTGGCTAGCTGACAGTCACTGCTGTGCTATTTCAAGATGCTTTAATATGCCTCAAGTTAATTTAATAGACCTCTAGGTTCCAGTTTTGTGTAATCCTTGTGGAGATATTATATGCATATACATATGTGCACATAAACACACATTTATGTCTGTACTCCACAAGATGAAGTAGTACAGCTGGAGGAAATTATATCACCAGGTGAAATTTCTGACCACAGTAATAATCTTCCACTTAAACCTATAAGAAAATAAGATTGTGTTTCAGGGACAGAAATACAGCATTTAAATGCTGCTGTTGTATGCTAAGGATTTAATTGAAAGTATAACTTGAAGAGAATTTCTTTAGGCCCAAACTCAATCAACTTGAAAATTAACAGAGAAAAAGGGAATGAGTTTGCAATGTTTTTTAAATTTGAATTTCTTATACTGTTTCTCACTTTTTAAATATAAATTAACACTTTTAAAATTAGCAGTAGCTTTGAAAAAATAGAGACTCTTGCATTTTAAAAATGTAATTACTTTTTTCAGGTTATTTTCAATTAAATTTGGTTGAATCTAAAAGTAGGGACAAGCAGTTTCTATTGAATGACTAACAATTATGAACTTTTTTAAAATTAACTAAAGCATTTCCAACAATTGAAAAAAGGTAGCTTTTGTTTTGTAAACATGCATTTGTTACAAAGTTATATGGGAAGGGTTGGAGTAATTCCTTCCATTCAGATTGAGATAGAAATATGAGACAGGCCAGACAAATTACAATATATGAAGCATTTCTGCTTCAGGGGACTTTGGTAGGAAGGACTGTTCAATGTAAAAAGTAAAGGAGAACAAATAAAAAGAGTTTTTCTCAATATCCAGCTTAAACACGCATGAAACTTTGGAATACAGTGCTTAATGAGGGGGAGGTGCTGAAGCAGCTTGGTGACAAGTGTTCAAATAAAAATCTCACCCGATTTTTCTATACTACTCACTTTCTCATAAGAGATTAATCTGATCTTTGTCTTACCGGGTGATTCATATTTCTTTCTACCCACCAAGACTTGACTCTCAGACCTTTGTTGCAGGCTCCACACTTGCCAAGTCCTCCCATAGGATTTATTTGTGTCAGTTTGCTAGAAAACCCTTGCATAAAGTTGTTTACCAGGTATTGAAAATAAACATGGGCACAATTGCTTTGGTTGTCACACCGTACTTTCTGGACTTACATTCCTATAATGCCATTGCTTACTTGAAACTGCCCTGAAAATTTTCCTCTTACCAGAGGACTGTTGTTTAAAAAACTAATTTCTTTATTCTCTAAGTTGGATTCCTGTAATTTTACCTAGTAAACCAGCTCTTGTTATTTAAAACAAAATGCTGCTGGACAAGATTACAATTTTCTATCTTTAATATAAATAAGGGAAGCAGTTATAAATAGTTGATGAGAATCTGTGCATGCACAGTGATTTTTAATTGCTGAGAAGTTTCTACTACATTCAGCTTGCAGCTGGCTGTATTGTTATTGTGTTGGTCACATTATAGTTGGCTAACTTATTTTTTGCCTTCCCAGCTATATTTTCAGCTTTAGATTATGCTTTAATAAGCCCAGATGGATTTCAGACTAAGTAATACGTTTAAATATAAAATATAGATTAAACTCATTAAAGTATTGCTTCAGCCCCAATTTTTTGAGTGCTTTTATTGAGTGCTATTTATTGAGTGCTATTCCTGTAAATAGGTAAAGTTATCTATATTGAGTTTGGACAAATTGTGTTTACGTACAAAATATGATCTTCTATAATCACGCTATAAAATTTAATATGATGATTTTGTTCATCTCAAAAGAGGTTCTGAGTTTATGTTCACATACCCATACTCAGAAAAATACTTAACTATGTGCTGAGTCTGAAGAACTGCTTAACTTAAAATGCTATAATATGGCAGGCGATGTTCAAAGCAGATCTGTATACTTTGGTGTTTTATTATGAAGCCTTTATTCCAGTTTGAGCATACCTCTGAGAATTAATCAGACCGCCTGTATCCAAGCTCTGAAAGTTTTGGTAACACAGCAGAGCCTACCCCTACTGGAATCAGCAGCAGGTCAGTCCATGGACTCCCCTCCTGCTTAAAGGAAGAGACAGTATGTTATATTTATATATAAAAATGAAGCACGCATCTCAATTATTTGACATTGTCCTGTTGCAAGTTCATGCCTGCGTGCCACACGCCGTGCTCACAGTCCCAGCTGCTGCGCTGCTTGTGTGGGTTCACGAGACTCCAGCCAGGCTGAGGCTGCATTCTCTGCTTTGATCAACACGAGACCTACCCTGGCACTCACAGTGAGGATGCTGCTGCCTGCTTCTGGTACTGGGATCTCGTGTGAAAATTTTCCAGTTAAAAGAGAATTGCGGTGATTAGTCAAAGCCCCTGGGACAGTTAATTTTTTTTTATTGGATATGAAAACAAAATTTTACATGATTTTTTTCTCCAAAACACAGAAAAGGACTAGTGCTTCAGAGTCCTAGTAACTGTGGGTGTTTCACAACAGAAACTGTCAATTTATTGTTATTGTTAGCAGATGGTCCAATACCAATGATTTTTAATAATTTTTTTTATTAAATAGTATTATATAGCTGAAAAATAGTACACGTGGGAGATAGTTTTAAAAGACACAGAACACCAATAGTCTTGCTCCCAGGATGTAAATGTTTCAAAGTTTTTCCATTAAAAAGTAAAAATAATCAGCTGTGGTAGTAGCTAAGAAACTGGAAAAAGCATATGAGTAAACTGAAAGCAGTATATAATACGTATTTGTCAAATCCATCTTGCTGTACTCATATGATATTTTCTTTGATAAGCTATGCCAGTTTTTTGATAAAGGTCTTACATTGCTGGTTAAACTAAAGAAGATAATGGAATAGCCTAAGAAATGTAGGGTGTACAAAAATCTAGTATAAGGATTATGATTAACACTGTTTAGGAAGGAATTTACTAATGATAATATTTAGCAGTTTTCACAGAGACCAGTGCTGTTTAATGTTTTTGTTTCTGACCATTACAGAGAGACTAGCAGTGTTCTGCTAATTTTTTTTGCCATTGAAAAGGTAGGATATATTATCAATATGTGGATAATGTAAATGTCTTAAATTGACTAAATGAGATTAAATAACCTTGTTATCAACCACAGTAATATTCATTTAGGAGTCATGTTAATGACTACTGATGTAAGCCAGATTTTGGGCTGAATAATGGAGAGGAAGGGAAATCAAAGGGTAGTATTGAGGCATGAAAGACAGCCAGATATCAGTATAATGTGGCTGTGAAAATTACAATCTTAAGATTTACCAGTTGCAATATTTCTCCAGGAAGAGGAAGATGTAGTGTCATTGCAACATTCAAGTGAAAACAGAGGAGTTCAGCCAACCCAGCTCTAAAAAACCCAGAAAAGTTTATCTGCAATAGCCTTGGAAAAATATTACTGAGATGACCAGGAAAAGGAAAGCCTATGTTCTATGAATCTAAAGTACATATCTTTGGTCAAGAAAAACAAAGGTTAATATCTGTATTTAAATCTAAGAACCAAGCACCAAGAGGGGAAAGCATTTTTTAAAGGATGATATTGATAAGAGAAAAGTGACTATAAATTGTTAAGGAACTGATTCAGCCCTGAAGTATCAAGTTTCCAATGATGTTAAAAAAAATTCTGAAGAAAACTTCCAATAGGAATGGCAAGGCAAAAAATTAAACTGGTTTTGAATGGTCCTCCATTAATTCAGGAAATGGTTCATATATGCATCAGATATGGGTGTTATCTTTATGGCTGACCAAGGAAATCAGAGTTGTGAAACATGGTTTTGGTTTTGCTATGAAAAGTTTTAAGTAGTGCAGCCAGGTTATAAGTCATGGATGGTTCACTTTAGCAAGACACAAAAATGTTTCAACATGAATAAAAACATAATGATTCTAATGAGGTTTTGACTAGTATTTCCTACAGATTTCAGTGAATCCACATCTAAATTCAGTAGCTCAAGGCTGTATATTACACACATTTTTCCAGGAGTCATTTCCAAGAACTAAAATTTCTCCAAGGTTTCTCTATCAAAACATTAGACAGGTATGGTAAAATAATTATCTTAAAGTGACATAAATTGATTATTCACATTTTAAACATGGAAGTAAATTTATTCCCAGTATTACCAAGAAGATTTAAGAATCATTAGTTTCATTAAAATTCAAATTATTAAAGATAATTATTAATTTGTCTTTACCTGAGACAAGTGATTTAGCCATCAGTGTCTGCTTGATTCTTTCTTTTTCTGTACAGATTTTCATTCCTCCCTATAGAGAGCAGAGGCTTTTTATGTCCTTTTCCTTTACCCACTTCTCAGCCTCAACAGTTCTAAGAGTGTTCTTTACATTCTTGCAGCTATGTCTGCTCCATATTGAAACACTCTTCACTTTTTCTTGTGTTTAGAAAAGGATGAATAATCCAATAATAAAATGAATCCTTTCCAAGTATTTTCTTCTGACAAGGCAAATGAATTTTCAAATATGGAAAACAAGAGAAATCTTCCTATCACTATATCAATACATATTCATCATCCTTATATTGGAATGAAAGGGAAAATTTCCTCTCAAGATCAATGATTCCTCAAATAAAAATAATTTTATCTTTGGAAAGATGAAAGCTTTCTCTCCTTTTTGTATACTGAAACGCTTCCTTAAAAATATTAGGAAGCTCATTGCTAAGCATTATAGAGTTTTGTCAGATTCTGAAAACATAAAGATGTAGAAAATCAAATATAATGAACCATGAGAACAAATACAACAATGTACTACATTAATACAAAGATTTTCATTGCGAACAAGAGGTACTAACAATCATGCAGGCTTGCCTACTTTGATCCAAATTATGTGAGTACTTAGCCATAGATTGATTTTTAACCACGAGAAAGTGAGATTAATTACAAAGCACCCAAAAACCTCCTCCTGAACATTAGAAAAGGAAAGGATGCTCTGCAGCTCAGTGCCCAAAAGACATAACATAGCAAATGAACCAGGTGTGACAGTTGATATTCCCTCTCTGAGACCTAACCAAGACATCTGCAACACTTGAAACCTACACTTGAAAACAAACAAAATGTGAAGTTGATGAGAGTTTAATGAAAACAATACCTAACTTCAATTAGTTACAGTGGAAGCTCACTAATTTTCACTTGGCTAACTCCCAAACTCCAAAATTTTAAAGGAAATGTTATCTCCCCCTTCATCTCAACAAAGATTTCAAAAACATAGAGTCATAGGAGTATTGTTTCAGAAAGAAATTGTTACCTTTCTGAAAAATAGAGCATTATACTAAAGAGCATATACATGGATCTTGCTACATCATCACAAAAGATAACTTGTAATACATTGGTCATACTCTTTGAGGCTTCTTTCATAGTGCTGAAAATTGAACCTAGCCCTTTAATGCCATGCTGTGCTTGTAGGAATGAGATGTGTAATTTGTGTTTCCTAGGTCTTCAGTTTTAGTCTAGAGAGCAAACTCCTTGAGGTAACTGGACTTAAAGTAGCTCATATTTGATTTTAAGTTTTGGTGCATTAGAACTGGACTAATCTTTTATATTGTTTACATCAGCTTTCCTAATGTGTCTGACTGGGTTCACTTATAATCAAAACCACTTTATTCAAATCAGAAGCAGTGTCCAGACCTAAAATAACTCTTAGCTCTTTCTTATTTTAATAAAAAATTATTAAAAGAAAATGTGGGATCTAAATTAAACCATTGTCTAGTTAATACAGCAGGACTAAGCAGGTAGTAAACAAATAGTTTGCTCAGATGAAAATCTGGCTCAAGTGGCTTTTTACTGAGAGAGTAGTCCCTAAGTGTAATCTAGAGGTAATTTTAAACATGCATATGTTAACAAAGAAACAAAGAAACAAACAAAAAAAAATCCCTAAGTATAATCTAGATGTAATTTTAAACACGCATAAGTTAATAAAGAAAGAAAAAAAGAAAGAAACAAAACAAAACCCGACAACGGTGGCCTCTTTATATCTTATGGACCATACTTCTACCTTAACAAGTGTGCTTTTATTACTCACTAGTCCTTTAAAAAATAAAACCAGAGATATCTTCTATTGGAGCAAAAGGTCTTTTAAAAATAAAAAGTTCCAGTAACAATGACAGAGAAAATCCATGACAGAAGATTCGCCTAATCATTGATCTTTTTTTTTGAAAATGAAATCAACAGCTCTGCATGAATCACTTAGCTTAATTGTCACAAAGGATTTCACTTTTTCTGTATTTTTATGTAAGGTACTGTCTTCAGTTTTATGAAATTAGTCGTTCACTTAGGGTAACATACTGGAATAATCTATGGGTTTTTTATCTTTTTTATAAGAATTGGTCTTCAATGTGCAGGAGGTTGATAGCTCATGTAATTTATGCAGCACTTAAATTTTCTTTCTATTTTCTTTCTTTTCCTCCTTCAAATAGATTTAAGACTACTTCCATTGCACTATCTGCACAGTTGAAGACAATCACATTTACTCAGAGGTTGTAAACCGTATTCAGTGCTTAATCATATTCTTTATGGGCATTGCACAATGGTCTTTTTTTAAAATTGGAACAATCAGACACATCCATCTTAGAAAACAACATTTTCTAATTAAAAGTAAAGTCTTTATATTTATTTAGGAGGGGCCAATCCTGAAAATTCTTCTTAATGTAGAAGGTCTTTACTGAAGCTTCCCATTAACTTCAAATACATGGAATGGTGATATGTATTATAGAGGATAATAAGGATATCTGCCTATCATGATATCTTTCCATCCCTGTTTTTAATATTTACTATTTACTCTAAGCTTTTTGATGTGTGATTACTTCTTCTGACAGTTCTACAGAGTTGCAAGGGTTAGCAGTCTAAAAGCTTGCTGCTCTGAGCAGGTTTTGTATGGCATTCCACAGAGAAAGAGATAACAGTCCCCTACACTGGTTCTTTATGAGAATGCCAGCTTTACTTCTTCTATCTGAATCATCATATTGTGGTTGCTTTCTTGTTCCTTGTTGTCACATAATGCAGGATAGATAATGATTGCCAATTTAGGTTATTTTCTCTTATTTACAATGTGGCAAAGTAAGCCAATGATAAAGCAAAAATCTTTTCTGTTTTGTTTTGAAGACAAATATAACACCTCACTTAGTGGAATCTCAGCTGACTAGCAGATCCTTTGGCAAACACTTTTAGAAGGTTGTAGCTATAGCTACAATTGCCCTGGAACTGGCCTGATGTTCACAATACTTAAAATCTGCATTCGTCCATTTTACTGTAGGCAATCAGAGATCTCAGCTAAGGAGACTCCAATATTTTTAGTATTGAAAAAATAACTTTCTGAGAGGAAAAATGCCTTTAATTTAGCACAAAATGTTGTAAAAGAGTAAAATGATTCTATGTTTCTACCTCCTAGGACAGATCAAGTTTTGCTGATGAATAAATGTATATGAAATAGTCCTCCTGGTGTAGCAGTTACTTTAAACAAAGGGTAGAATCCAGTGCTCAGAGGTGAAGGATGAGTATACTCCAAGGTACTCAGTAGTTGTTTTGGTTTGCATGGCTTCTTAACTAGAAGTGTTTGAATGCCTTAAGACATCCCAGTGCATTCATCATTTGGACATAATTTACAGGAAGTTCAGCAGGAGGCTTTATAAGCAGATGAAATACAATCTAAGACATTTTTCTTTTTTAGTTGATTAAAGATGAAGAAAAGGCTGTCCGGTTTGTTGTCTCAATTTCTTTAGTATAAAGAACCTGATTATGTTTTCAAGACACACATAAATCAGTTTTTTGTAAGTAGTTGTCCCAATTGAAATTCAACCAAATGAAAATTTGGTTTATTTTTTCTTTAAATAATTTACCTTTTATGTCTTTTATATACTTTAAGGCTTTTTGGTTTATCTCAGGCTTACCTTAAATAATTTGCATTGCATTAATAAAGAGGTGTTATTAATGTTTGTTACTTTTCTTGTGTTTACTTATTCTGTGCTTTGTGCCCACTTGTCAGGGTTTGCTTCTCCTCTCTAGTTTGGCATCACTGCTTATTTTTTTATCCTCTCTTCCTTTCAACCTACCCTATCATCAAATATCTTCTTCTGTCAGCTTGAAAGTAAATGTTATGGTATATTCAGAGGGTGGCGTCAAACCACACTCCTGTCCTACTGACTTTTTTTACTCTAAACATAAACTTTACTGAATGCATTTATTCTTTAAAGATGAGTTTAAATACTAAATTCAACTTTCTTCACTTGAGAGATTTTCTTATAAATTCAGATCTGATTCCAGGCACAAATGTTGTTAATCTAGCATTGCTTGAGGTTAGCATTAGGGTTTCTCACACGCTGATTTCTTGACAGATTTTTTTTTCTTATAAACAATGTTGTTTTCTTTCAAGCTGGAGTTTCATTTGCACTATTTAGAATTTTCTCAATATATTATACCAAAGTGCTCATTAAAAAGTTCACTTTCCAGAACTGTTAATTAAAAGGTCTTGCTGGGATAAATAAACCCATATGTTGTTGATTAACCACCTTTTAGGGGTCAACAGTTGGAATCTCCTGCTGTGCTTATGTTAATTGTTGTCCAAAATTTTACCAGGAACTGCTTTGTCCATATGGCACTTGCTGACAATGTAAGACCTATAGAGAGAATGAACAAAACCCAAAGAAAAAAGGTACCTCAGGCTGTGCTCTGTGTGTGGCCACTTCATGGTGGCACTTAACCTGCTCTGTATCTTACCTTATGTAAAACACAGAAAAATTTAAAAAAAAATAGAGAGTTTATGTGGGTGTATGTGTGTATTCATCATTATCGTATCCAAGAATATCTGCCACTGTAAATAGAGAGAATATCTTACCTGCATGTAAGGAAATATAAATGTAGATTTTCCAAATAATGAAAAGTATAAGAAGACTGCAATATGTTTTAAAGCACAAAACAACATGGCAAAGAACTCATATTGTTGATTTTGGACATGTTGTTTTTCAGCCGAAGAGAATGCACTTTTACTTGTAATACCCAATATATACTGACATTTCTTTTTGTTAGTTAATTATCCCCTGAAGATCTCTGTCTTCATGCAAGGTGAATCCCAGAAGTGTCTATACGACTGGAAGATTTGCTCTTTGATTCTCCTTTTTGAAGTTTAAAAACACACTCACTGAAAATTGTTCAATTTTTAAAAAGTTCTTTTTAAATTCTAGGCATATAAATTTTTCACTTCCATCTTTCAAAATATAAAGGATTTATGAAATTATTTGCAGATGAATTTAAAAAAGCTAAACAAGCCTCAGACCTTATGCGGAGATTTAAATAAGACCCGAAGTTTTGCCTAAGGCTGTTAAAATTCAGTATCTCTTGTACCAAATCTCTGATGAAATTATGAAGCATTGTTGTCCAAGCTTGAGCTTCAAACAGTGATATCAACTGGGTCAACTCCAGCAAAAAAAGGTTTTATTGATCATTTCTTTTACTTACTGTGTCTTTTTTAAGAGAGAAAATTGATCACTATTGAGAAAGCCTCAAACCTTAAAAGCCCCCAACTTTTGCTCCAAGAAAACCAGAGAATAATTGAGGTTTTGATTAATTTAGTTTAGTTTGTCAGTTCAGAAGGAAACTGTGAGTGACATACCTAAATACCTGGATCACAGTACTTCCAAACGCAGGTGAGGAAAACTGCTATTTTCAGCGTGTTATTTGCTGTCCAAAAGTTTCTGCAAGGTGACAGCTGACAGCTGGATCTGATTGAAAATCTGTCTCTGCACACAGTCCTGTCCATCAAAGAATGAGAAAATCCTGTGATAAATCTCCTTTAGTAAAAGAGGACAAATTAACACCCTTTTGTTTCACAGCCAACCAAAATATGCTAAATATATGGTTGCCTCCACTCATACTGAAATGGCTGTGTCTTCAGTTTAAGAAAAGCTGGAGAAGGTAATGGACTCGATGATGACCACACAAAGTGCTTGACTAGGTTTAATGCTCTGTGACACCACAATTTCACAGAAGAAAGCCACTTGCTCCTGGCCCAGTCCGTGTTCATATTTCATATTGTCTGGCAAAACAGCTTTGTCTGGAGGGAAAAAGTAATGAGATTTTTGGTTTAGGAAAAAAATAATTATGAACTATTGAAACAAAATATTGCATTGATAAAGCTATGCTTTATACAGAGGCAGAGTTATGCCTCATTCTCCCCAGGCTCCTCAGATTTTGTTGTACATAGAAGCAATTGTACATAAATATCAGCACACAGCCTCTTTTGGTTCTTCATTGGTCAAAAAAACTCAAACAGATACTCCAAACCTCAGTCTGCTTCTGCAGACTTCTCTCCTTTTTCCACAAGGTTAGTTCTCAACTTTGTTTTATAGGCCTTTGATCTTAAGGAGTATTTTTAGCTTGTAAAATAGTTATTTGAATTAACTGTCCTCTATGAAGAGCAATTACAAACCACAAACAAGCCTTTCTGGATGAAATGTCTCTGAAGCTATTCAAGCTTGAATCAGTATCAGCAGCGGTACAGTAAAACTATGGAAACAAAGATGAAAATGGATTTGTTTCTCGCTTGCTTGCTTGCTTTCTCCTTTCATGCTCCTATCTTATGCCTTGTTTGCAGTATCCCAGCTGTAGATTTTCTTGACATTTCATGGTGTCCCTCACTATATGTTCCCTGGTTATTGTCAGGGAGGATCCAGTGGGAGGCTTGCTTTGTTACCCCACACAGGTCCAGGGTTCTGATAATAAGATTTTCCTTAGGCAGAGAAGGTGAAAGGGTCAGTCAAGTCCAAGGTCAGTCTGAGAAGTCCAGTGAGCAAGCCAGGGTTGGCAGGGACAGACATGGAGATGGGCACTCCGAGAAAATCAGTGAGGCAGGGAATGTTGGCCTGGGATGGGCTGAAATGGAGTCCTGGGATATGGACAGAGAGAAGGAAGACACTGAGGGCAGCAAGAGGTAAGCATGTTGCTGCTCTCAGGGCTGTGAGAGGTTGTTACCCTTCCTTTTGAGTTTCCTCTTTCACCAGATATAATTCTAATTATCTCAATTTTTTGTATTTCACCCAGAGCAAGAAATACAAAAGGGCTCCCCCTACTCCCAAATTCTTTTCAAGTATTTCAATTGTTAGTGTTTTCCTCTAATACAGAGCTCCACTTCTTCTTTGCTTATAAGTAATAGGATAACCAAGAAAATTATTCTGCTAGAACTGCCAGTTTCAGGGTGATTAGAAAACAGTTTAGGTGAAAGGAAAGGAGAAAAATGGAAATTACTAATGTTCAAGAGCTATAGAGAAATAGTTAATTCATATTTCCACTAAATCTCGTTTGTTTTTCTGAGAGATCTCTTAGGTATGAAGCATATTTTCTAGCAGTCATGATTCCAAAATATCCTTTCAGATTTTCTGGAAATAACTTCATCAGATGCTGCCCATATGTCAGTACCATCTCTAGCTTCTTGAAGTACTCCAGGCCAACGTTTTTACAGGATATTCACTAAATGTGTTCAACAGTTCCAAAGGTGAGGCATAATCCTGTTCTCAACAATGGCTGATGATTGCTGAGGATGCGCTTTTCTGTCATTTCTGGTGTACTGTCAGAGACCTGACGTGTACTATTGGTGGACTTTTCTAGCTAAAATAGGTTTGTTATGTCCTTGGCTTCTTGGCAAACAACAACTCAACATAACACAGGATGGATTTATAGCAATAAAATTGAAATTAAATGTTTTACAATAGCAACTCCACATGAACGTAAAATGCCTTCTGCAAATCCACTATTGGAAATTCAGACTATAAGAAGAAATAAATAGTTCAAAATAAAGTTTGAACTTTTAAAAATATCTTAATTTATGGACAATGACTATGAATGAGGCATGTCCAAAGAATGTAAAAGTAAAACAATCAGCAGCTCAAATTTGCCTTTTCCTTTCCAAAATCTTAGAATATTTGTCTTAAATGCAGGAATTCTGCATGTAGATTTTGACCAAACTCAGGGTTTTTTTGTTGTCTTTTTTTTTTTTTTTTTAATGTCAGCTTGTTTGGTGGTTTTGAAGCTAGAACTGCAGCTCTGCTTTTCTTTTGTAAGAAAGGTACTACCCTGAAATAATCTGTCTTAATGAAATGTGATTTCTCTATGGCACAAGGAAGAGTATTACCAAGGAGTTGGATTTAAGCAGTCTCGGTACTGGATTTGAGATGAAGGTTTTGAAATATTGCATTGTTATGAATTAAAAAAATGATGGTTTTGAGTAGATTCTCAGCTGGTGCTGTTTCTCAATGTAGTTGCTCTAATTCATGCCATGAAAGGATTGACTTGCACTCTTTGTTCATTTGTACTAAAGTTGTTTTCTTTTGTATCATTCATTAAAAAAATTATTTAAAACCTGGAGGGAAGAGTGTATCTATAAATAAGGAAATTTGCAGATAACACTTTGCTTAATTTATTACATATGCACACTCACATACTGATGCTGCTGATGATAATAGGTGCACCATCTAATGCTCAGAAGTCTGCTTTCAGATTTCAGAGCCATTTAGCCTTGGGTTAGGTAGTGCTGCATGAGGGAATATAACAAGCCAGAGTGACTGTGATGAGTATTTTCTACAGCTTGATACACTGCTGATCACTTATAAATATTCTACCAAAGTATGTTATTAGATTTAAATTTCTTTATCACTTTTTCTTTCGGTTTCTATTAGAAATATCTGCCTGAGGCATTTGGAGATGTCATTTTGCATAATGAAAAAGGGTTAGCAGGAATGCAAATATTCAGCAAATATTTGTCTTTCGTTTAGAGGCAAATTCTCATGAAAATTTTCCCAAATAAAATTCTACTCCTTTGGCAGTTTTGCTCAATATTTCTATATGCTTTCCCCTACCTCATTTTGAATGTCAAATTCAATCTTTATCCAGACAATTTGATTTAACTTAAAAAAAAAATGTGAATTAAAATAGTAAGTTGAAGTGCCTGAAAGTACTTGCAGATGAAGCGAAATTAAGGATATAGGATCTTCGTATTTCACATTACTCATCCTAGAACATCCAACTGGAGAGTTTATCCAAAGTTCTTACTGCTACACTGCTGACAAGAATCTAGTTATAAGAAACAGAATTGTTTCTTTTTGACATAGTACAAATACAGTGCAACTGAATACGAGAGCCATATTTCTTAGGTAACTAGTAGGGAAAATCCTAACGTAAAAGCCCAGTTCTTCCTTGGCAAGTATGCATGCTTAAAACCTTAGTGACACCACTCATTACTCAGCAGTACCTTTGGAAACCAGAGAAGTGCTTCCACTTAAGTGCTTCTTTAGTGTTTACAAAACTAATTTGAGGAGATGCACAGTCATCTTCCCATGACTAAGTTATCTTTAAAAGAAACTGAAAACATTAAGTAAAAGGAAAAGATAGGTCGGACATACATAAGAGTAAATAATCTGTTTCAAACCCTTGCTAAAACAGGAAAGGATGTTTCATGAACATTTCAGAGATTTCAATATCATCGATGCTGACCCAACCCCCAAGTCCACACCTTTGCTTCTTGAACACAGATGCAAATGATTACTTTAGTTTTACTTTACTTTAGTTTTAGTTTTGTATACTGTTTATCTTTAATGTCAGGAAGATTAAGATAATTGCAAAGAGGGATCCATTTACACATTATTCCCCTTCTATTTGCATAAATAAAATAACTTCTATCTTTCAATTTTTGGCATGTCTGTCTCCATTCTTGCACTTTTTTGGTGAGTTCTTTTTCCAGTTCTCCCTTGTCTCTTGGCAAACTTATATTGCCTTTCTGCAGCTGATTTTCTTGCACTATTTCTGGAGCATTTCTACATTTTTCCCACTGCTTTAAATGCAAACTCTAGCTAGCTGAATGTTTTTATCTTGGTATTCCAAGCTGGTTGTACATCTGAGGACTAGCAAATACCTTTGTCTCTCAGGGCTTCTAATTACAGCAGAATTTGCATGGAGGTATAGAACACTGTTCTAAAATTGCCTGAAGATAAATTCTAGGTCACTCATTCCCCAAGTGGTTTTAACTTAAGTATTTCATTAAAAAATCTTTGTTTTTTAACCAATATTTCATATCATTAATTTATAATGATACCTCATTATTTTCACTATTATCTTTCCTTATCAATACATACCTTTCTATTCCTTTGTTTTAGTCATATTTTACTTTGATTTTCTTCAACTCTGGCTCCATTTCCTGTAACATTAGATCTGGTTTCCGCATTTTGTTGATACTGCCCTTCATTCTCCTGCAACATACATTCAATGAGAGAGAATAACTCAGATAATTAAAGAATAAATAGCAACAGAAAGCTAATTTATGAAATTAAAATACAGTAAGCTGGATGTTACCAAAACCACAAAACTTCATCCCATTTTTTTTGAACACATGCACATTATTTCCATGTGGCTTGTCAAACCTGATAACTTCGTATTCCGATTTCTGTGCAATAGAAAACCATGACCACCTGGTTTTTAACAACAACTGTCATCTGCACTGTAGCCATAGGTGTGCATCTCAGCCCCTAAATGCAATTGCATCCCCTGTCTGTGACTCTTGTGTGCTGGTCTAGAGCTGGGCAACCAGCACTTTCCTTCCTCAAGAGGGATGTGTAAAGGCTGTGTTTGGAGGGAAACATGGTATTCCAGTGGGTATAGTGGGCACAGGAGGAGTCTGTGAGCTTTGGCCTCCACACAGCAGCATTTATGTTACGAGCTCTCTTTTTATTATATGGAACACTTTGCCTTCAATATGTGGTGGAAAATTGTATTTGTTCATTATTTTTTAAATTCAGTTTCAAGTAATTTGCAACTGATCACAAACAAGGGGGCTATTTTACTTATTGTCCTTTCATTAAGAAAAAATAGACTTTTTAAAGCAGGTTTATGTGAGAAAACTTCCAATAAGCTTGTCTACTGCTATTAGATTAGTGTATGTGAGACTGTTTTCCTTAATCATCTGAATCAAATCATTCTTTCACAGACATAAAGAAAAGTTTCCATTGATGTTTTTATTTACTAATTTTAATATATGCTCCTTTCTCTTTAATAAGGTGAGATATTATGATGTTGTTTATTCCTTTCTCATTTCTAATATGCTTTCCGGATTAGAAAAGAATAATATAATTTAATATAATTTTAATTATTGTTAATTTTGTGCTTGTGTCCAAGTAATTTTAGAAATGCCTTGTTTTAGAAATCTCTGTGAAATTACTTCCATAAATTCATATTCTTTGTTTTTTTTTAAGTAGCTATAACTTCTGAGGCTGATATTCTTGTATAGTGTTTGACTATGCTGTCAGAAAACATCACTGCCTGTTTTCATTCTGACAGTGGTTAAAAGACCTTGCTTCACTTTTTCTGGGTGTTTAGACATGCTGATAAATATTAGTCTACAGTTATGTGCATTGCACTAACTCAGGACCAGAAGGAAAACTTTCCAAACAAAATTGCTGCGATTTCCATCCAGTACACATGAGTGTCTTCTCTTCCACAGAAACATCCACTAATATGTCATTGTCAGTATCTCATCCTCCCTCAGCAGTCAAAACATGCTTTGGAAATAAGTGCCACCTACCCTTAACATACTCCAGTGTAACATACAAACAGACACCCTATTTGTTGTACTCCTCCCATGCTGGGTGATTCCATCTGAAATACAGGTAGATAGCTCGCTTTCTCTTGCAATTTCATAGTGTGTTGCTGTGAAAACAAAATCAATTTTAGTATCAGGGGATATTTTTGATTTTTTTTTTCTTATGTTTTTCCTACCCTGAGTCTGCTGCTAGATTCTTCAGTTGCCATGGTGAGCAGGGGTGTAGGCAGTTCTTCTATCAGAGAAAAAAATAAAAATCATGAAATGAATGCTAATGTGAGGGGAAACTGGCAATACTTGTTTTATAACCCAGTCTGGTTCATAAATAAAGAGCTTTCCACCTCAGGCTTTCATGGGGCAACACAAGAAAATGTCATAAAATTAGGTACTCATCTTGAAATAAATTCCTAGATTTTTTTCTTTTTTTTTAAATCAAAAAGACCATGCAGAAGAGAATAATCCAGTGAATAGGTAGGTGAAAGACTGGCCCTGCATTCAGGTCTCTTTGGCCATTCAGCTTCTGGTCTCCCTTGATGAGAAGCTCAGCCAACAGTATTTTTATTAGAAAAACACGAATTTGATACATCACTGTGTACTAGAGCCTCATATATGCTAGAACCTCATAACTAGAGTTAACTAGAAAACAGGTAAGATTTTACACACGCTTACACTTCTTCATTTTAAAATTTCTGTTTATCATGGCATTATAGAATCATAGAATGGCCTATGTCAGAAGGAATCTTCAAGATCATCTAGTTCCAACACCCCTGATGATGTGGGCAGGGACACCTTCCACTAGACCTGGTTGCTCAGAACCCCATCCAGTCTGGCCTTAAACACTTCCAGGGATGCAAAATCCACAACTCTTCTGGGCAACCGGTTCCAGTACCTCATTTCTCTCACAGTAAAGAATTTCTTCCTAATATGTAACCTAAACCTACAACCTTCAACCTAAACCTTCAGCCTTTCAGGTTGAAGCCATTTCCCTTGTCCTCTCACTACATGTCCTTGTAGTCTCTCTCCATATTTCTTGTAGGCTCCCTGAAAGTACTGGAAAGCCAAAAACAGGTCAACCCAAAAACTTCTTTTCTCTAGGATGAACAACTCTAATTCTCCTAGCTTTTCCTCACAGAAATTGTACTCCATCCTCCTAATATGGTTTTGATGACCTTCCTCTGGAACTGGTCCAACAAGTCAATGTCCTTCCTGTGCTGGGGATCCCACAGCTGGATGCAGTACTTACCACTCTTCAAAATACATCACCCTTCAAAATATAATGAGTTTCCATAAATTACATAAATTTCTTCATATCTATGTGAAATACTGGTTTCTTTTCTATTCTCTTCTTTCCATTAGATGTGGAAGTAGAAAACCACTAAAGAAAATACTAATTTCTTTGGAAAAAAGCATTATTTGGGGAACCTAAAAGCTTTTCACAATACATTTTTTCTTCCCCTCTTGCAGTCTTGTCTCTAAGAATACAGCACCTGAAAAAAAGTAGATGTTGTTGACTTTTAAATAGTGAATGTGTTACATAGCTTATTTATAGATACAAGGGTTATTCTGAGGCATAATTAACATCTATAAGGTATCTCAACAGCTTGTGCTATACTAATGCCTAGCATTACTGTCATTGACTTGGAGTCCCTAAAGAGCTTTCAGAAACTAGTCAATCTCTTAGCTTTAATTTAGACATGGTGATCCTGTAGATTAGTGATATTAAATCAATATCTCATTGGAGGAACAGCAGTATGTTCCCTCCCAATGTATTAGTTATGTGCTTAATAGTGGAAAATTACTCTCTTACTTCAGAGCTGGATGGAATTTTGCTGTTATGGAAGATTGTGAAAAGAGAATTTTAAGTTCTGCTTCTGAAAAATATCCATAATAATTCTTTTTCTACAATTGGATGTCCCAAATCTTCACTTAAGACCTGCTGGTAAATTATCAGTAACAGTCAAAAAAATGATTTACAGTATGTTTCCAATGGGAATTGCTTTATATTTATATAGGGTAAAATTTGGTGGAATTAATTTTTAAATTTTCTGTAATAGAAAATCTTTTACTAGAAATAACTACTTTTACTTGCTCAGCTTTAAGCTTCTCAATAGCTAAAAATATGAAAATTCTTCAAGGAAATAAAATTATTAGGTTTGCTTTTTGTGTGTTTATATGTGAGGTTAAAGGATAGCGAAGCATAGCAGTTCCTAGGCTAACATCTAACCTAGGACTCACATAGTCTTAAGCTAAGGAATTTTTATATCTTCTTGCCAGGGACAGAGAAATGAGCCACAGAAGACCACAAAGACACCTTCTGCATGCAAAACTTCTTTAAATCTGAGGATGAGGCATAACAATTGCTCATTGCAGTTATCCCAATAAATCACTTTACAACTCAATATTGTAGGAACAATACTCTAGGCAAGGTCTAGATGGCATGAAAATAAATATTTTACTCTTTCCTAAGTTTTAAAATACATTTCCTAGCAGTTTCTTTCATATGCTTAGAGATAAGAGACAAGCTCACTTGACAGATATATCCTGTCATAGCTAAACTGAACCATTCAGCTGCTAAGCACTAAGAATATTCCAGTTTATTTGTTCATAATGAAATTAAAAAAATTAAACATTAAACCAAAGAACTTCTCACTAACTGGAATAATATCTACACTTAAAGATGTAGAGGTCTGCAGCACCTCTCCTATGAGGACAGACTGAGAGAGATGGGGCTGTTCAGCCTGGAGAAGAGAAAGTTCTGGCAATACCTGAGAGCAGCCTTCCAGTACCTAATGGGGGCTGACAAGAGAGCTGGAGAGGGGCTTTGTGCCAGGGCACATAGAGATAGGACAAGGGAGAATGGCTTTAATCTGAGAGAGGGTAGATTTAGACTAGATATTAGGAAGAAGTTCTTCATATGAAGGTAGTGAGGAACAGGTTGCCCAGAGAATCTGTGGATTCCCCATCCCTGGAGGTGTTCAAGGCCAGGCTGGATGAGGCTTTGAGCAGCCAGGTCTAGTGAAAGGTGTCCCTGCCCATGACAGGGTGTCTGGAAGTAGATAGTCTTTAATGTCCCTTCCAACCCAAACCATTCCATATTTCTATGAAAAATAAATCTTCATTTCTTTCACCCATAAACAATAAGTTACCTAAGTAAGTTTTCTTTATACCTATTTTCTCATTACTATCTTGATAGTAGGAATCTTTTTTTGCTTGAAAAAGAAGTCTAAGGAATCATAATCTTCCAGGAAAGCTAATAGAATGCTGTCTGAAGAAATTACTGCTCTTACCTTACTGATTTAAACAGCAATTCTTTGGGATGGTATAGAAGGCAAGCAAGCAAGATTGGTTCAGCAAGCAACAGGTTAAAGTTAATCCAGGTGTAATAATTCTCTTGCATTCTTTTCATCAGAGTAATTGGTACTAACATTGCACAGAAAAGATGACTAGTGATGGTATATTCACTGTAGAGCACAGAAAATGTTGAAGTTAAATTATGTGGCTCTAGGCATTTTTAGAGATAAACAGTGATTCATTATGTCGCACTCCTCATGACCTGCTTTTATTTCACTTATGCAGCTGCCCATGATCTGTGCATGCCTAAAAAAGAATGAAAAGGTACACAAATATAAGTACTAATTAAAAAGTCACATTAAAATGTTGTAAGCACTGAAAAAAAAAAATATTCATGCTGTTGTGAATAGGGCTGGATGCAGTTCAGGTATGGATATGGACCCACTCTGGAGCAGTCTACTTTCCTCTCTCTTTGTCCCAGAATACCTGACATGGGGCTGGATAGCACAGCCAGCAATCTTCTAAAGCCCTCTCTTTGGCATAAAAAAACACCCATGACTGAAAGGGAGAAAACAGTGTTACAGGAGTGTCAGTGACAAATAAGCTTTATGGATTGAGATACAAATTTTAGATAAAGAAGAAGAAAAAGTGAAGCCTGATCCATATATGGAAAAACGGCTAGGGAGAAGTTCTATTCACACCCTAACAAGTTGTAACGCTATGGAAATTACAGGGTGAAATGGAGCTTCTACTCCCTGGATGGAACACGGCTGGCATGGTCCATGATGATTCCCCAGACAGCAGTGAGCACCTGCCAAGGGGGACAGAACAGAGGGTGGAGCACTGTGGAGACACCTCAGCCAGGCTCCACCGCAATGTTTGCAGGGAGGAGAACTCGATGGTACTTTACAGCTAAGGAACCGCATAGCCCCTGACACTGAAGGGAGATAGATGTCAGGCTGCTGAGCCAACAACTCTGGCAAAATAATTTTCTTCAGATGAACTTGATTCATTATAATCTAACTGTAATATTAACACACATCTCCATCCCAAAGTTACCCATCTCCGAGGTACCTTTCTTTGCTTTTTTCTATGTGTATGCACCCTTGGCAGTCCTGAAGTATTTTACACTCAAGTATATTTGAAAGTTCAATTGAAATTTACCTGATCTCACCTACAAATATTGAATCCACTGGCATTGTCAGAACATGACAGTAAGTTAGGCCTTGTCCAAAATGCAGGAGGAAAGATTCCAGCTCTTTCCTAGGGTAGAGTAGCTCTGTAACAGACCCCAATTAGGAAATGCATGTGCATGTTCTTATGGAATGGCTCATTCAAAACAGCATCTTTATATGACAGGAACCAAAATATCCTGAGGTAAGACTTTTTTTTTTTTAAACTGTTTAAAAATAATTAACTAAATATACAGAGATCCATAAAACGCAGCATTACTATTCTGTGGTAATTGAGATACCAATCTGGTATATAAAGAAGTAAAGTTTGAAGCTCTATTCTTGGCTGTGTGTTGTAGAAGAGTGAGTTCATGTAACTCTAGAAGAGGATTTGAGGTGCTAGGAATTTCAAATTTTGTACCATCAGGGATCAAAATATGGGACTTTAGAGGGACAGTGAGCCTCCAACAAGTAAACTTAGGCAGCTCACAGCTCTGGTAGCTGACTTCTATGGATCTCAGTCTTCAGCCTAATTCTTATGGTGTACTGGGGAAGGGTAGCTACATAAATTGAATTTTGAGTTGCACAGGATGCGTTCTGAATTATTGACATAAAGTGTCTCATTTGAACTCAATTCAGAGAAGTTGGTTGTTGTTATGCCCTGTTCCCCTTTAATGGGCACTAGTTAGCTAACTGAATCCATATTTCAAGGCAGTGCACACACTGCTCTCCATAAAAGTAAACCCACGTGAACTTTCATAGCAGTGTCTAGGAGGTGTAAATGGTACAATGAAGAAGAACCTGCTTTTAGAGGCTTTTGGCATGCCTTCTTATTAAGCATTTAAGACAGGAAAAATCTTGTATGACAGAGAATCTTAGAATAGTTCAACCATTTTTATTTCTTCTCGGTTAGAGATGAGCTTACACTGAAACTGTACCAAAATGTCCTAACTTGGGCCAGTCTCTGTGTTCACAGTTTAATTAGGGATAATTCATGTGCCAAATCAGTTTAGGCTTGCTGCAAGCAAGATCAACAGTAATTAGTAAAAATCAGAAGAGATAGTTTCTGTCCTAGCTTAAGATGAATTCTGTAATTTTGATTTTATCACAAAAGCAAACCCTAGAGTACTCAAATGTCAGTTACTACTTATTTGACATTAGAGAAGAGATTTTGCATTGGATGGCAAGGTTTTGGTAATAGGAGGGGGGCTACAGGGGTGGCTTCTGCAGAAGCTTGTGGAGCTTCCCCTATGGCTGATAAACTGAATAAATTAATACCAGCTGGCTCCTAGATGGATCTGCCACTGGCCAAGGCTGAGCCCGTCACCAACAGCACCTCTGGGATAACAGATCCGAGAAGTGGCAAAAAACCCCTTCGCAGTTGCAGCAGGAGAGAGGAGTAAGAATACGTGAGAAACAGCCCTGCAGACACCAAGTCAGTGAGGCAGGAGGGAGAGGAGGTGCTCCAGGCATTGAAGCAAAGATCCCCTTGCAATCTTTCCCCTGAGGGGGCAGAGATGACATGTGATGAGCTGACCACAGCCCCAACAGGAAATACCATATTTTGGCAGCCCAAGTTTTAAAAATTTTAAGATTCCAAGTGCAATACACAAAAGTGGGACATGAAAAATCAATACAATTTCTGTCATGGGATTTTACAAATGTCAAGTCATCAGTTTTTAATGTGTATAAAAGATAACACTTTTAGCCATACATTGTCCTCTAGTACTGTACTGTATATTGATTTAGATTTTCTAAGAGGCCTTTATATTCCTTGGAGGTGTCTTCTCCAAGTATTAATCCATCCTGATCTGACCTAGCTTAGAAGATCTGATGGGATCCTAGTATAAGATAGTACGTCTAAAGGCAGGCTTTCTTTAAAATATTAAAATAAAAAAAAAATCAGTGTGTTTCTGACATGTAAAGAAAACTAAGGGTAGATTCCAGAAAATATAAAATAAAAATGAAGATTAAAGAAAGAAAAATCATAATAAATAAGAGTATTTTTAGATAAAACAAAAAAAAGAATCTTACAGTCATTTGAAATTAAGTGAATTATCTAGACTTCCAAAGCGGGTGACCAGAAAGGATGAGCGTAGTAAAGAAAATTGAAGGATTCCTCATAAAATAGTCTGCAAAATAACTCATGACTGGAAGACACATTTTGTGTGTCTTCTCTGAACCTGTATGGAAATTCAACTTTATTACACACATGTCAATAAATTAAAATATAATATTTAGATTTATACATCCCAGGATTTATGGAAGTGGTCTAAGCAGACAAGTCATTTATTCATTTAGTATTTTCTGCTATTCAAGGAGAATTAATTCCTTTAATCACTTATATATTTGTAAGTGCCACTAGGCAGCCCTCCTTAGCTTAGGTACCTGAAGATTTCTGTATACTTCCTGGTGTTGTGCATATGTATTTTAGGACATTTTTATTAGTTTCTTCTACCAAATTATTTGAACTACAGCTAGACTGACTCAAAAATTGTCTCATTATTACTGATAGGGCAAACAAGTACTGGAAGGACTTTCATAAAGTAAGAAACATCTAGTCAATTAATAGAATAGAATAGAATAGAATAGAATAGAATAGAATAGAATAGAATAGAATAGAATAGACTATGTTAAGTTTCATTTAAGACAGAAGGTCTTAGCTGGGTTTTTTAGAAACCACCATACAAAGTCTCCACTGACAAGAGATAATACGTGCAAAACTCAAGCATAAAGAATCAGGCTGAGACAACAGAGCCAGCTGCGATCTTATTCTCAAGAAAACCATTTTATTTCATGAAATGTTTGGTGTTGGGGGTGGCATAGTATGGTGTGTTCAAAATCACATATCTTATTAGCTGTTGAAATCCTTCCAAGAAACTGATATCATCAGACCAAACAAATATGATTGCTGATTTTTCTTCTTTTTCCCTCCACTTTATAATCCATCAAAGTAGGAACATCTTGAGGCATTCTCTTCACTCATTTATTGTTAGTAAATGCTTCTACAACTGGATGTTAAATTAGATAAGAGAAGCTCAGAGCAGGGCATCCACTCTGCACTTGACAAAGTACACATCATATCTTCTCCAGAGAGAATTTCTTTTTTTTTGTTTTTTTATTCTTAGCCTTATCTTTTAGAGTATATGTGATGTAGGAGCTTAAATTTCCTAGAATTACACTGAAGAAGCAGATGAAATCTTGACACATCTGGCTGTTAAATGTGCTGCCATTTTAGCTGGTTGGCAACAGCAGGATGCATGACAATGTGCAACAGATGTTAGGGCATTAGTCACCATGTTTTACTTTCTGTGCCAAAGTATTTAGGAGTTACTCGAAAGATAAGCCTTGACAGCTCACGTAAGTTGTTTTCATTGTGCTGAAGCTGGAGAAATAATGGGGCCAAGCTGCTCCAAAGAAAAGAATGAATTGTCAGAGTTTGTGTGAGGTCTGCCGTTGGGAAAAAAAAAAAAAAAGGAAAAATGCCTAGCAGCTCCTTCTGGGTCATTATTTAGAGGCTGCTTGGATAATAATCAGGACTAAAATGGTTAAGACTATGTCCATGAGGAATGGGCTTTCCTCTGAGGGGGGCATTAGGCTTATCACAACTGGTGAGTAGCAGCTAGTGACTCCTGAATCAAGAGACATTTTCTTGGTGCAGATTAAAATGGAAGTCTCAAGCCTGCAAAGAGGTATCTTGTTGAAAATGTCAAGCCTAGGAGACTTTTAGGATTCAGGAAATTAGTTATTTCTCCTGGGATTTGAAACCACATTTTGGATTCTTACTAGAGATAAGTAATAACTCTTTCCACTGAGTCAAATTCACAAATCTTAATATTAGAAAAATAATTATTCTCAAATTCTTATTGAAATTATTCATTGCCCTGTTTTGATTAGTATTATTATTCTTCTACTGTGTTTCTATTACATATTTTAGCAATATTCTTTTCTGTATAGGTACAAACAAGGCCATGTGGGACTTTCAAAACCACTAAGACCAGTTCAACATATGGTATGATACCACAGACAAGTTACAAGTCTTTGAAAATCCCCTCTATGACCTATCACCCCAACAAACAAGGCCACTGGCTCCTTTCAAAAGCAATTTATACTGAAGAGCAGTCTTCCATGAGTGTTAGCCTAGCTTAACAGAGAGTCAGTGTTGAATCATTGTGGATGCCTTCTGAATTCTCATTTCCCAGGGGAATAGTTTTGGAATATGAAATTCAACTTTGTCTCACCTCATCTATATTTTTCCTTTTTTTTTTTTTCCTTCTGGATTTGATGGGTACTTCCCAAAATGTGACGTTCATGCTAGCCACTCTGAAATACAGGCAGGGTCATAAGGCACCAGAGCCTGAGCAATTATGTGATGACAGGAGAAAGTTGTGTACCTTCCCACAAAAAGAAGCACTGATCCTATGGAGACTGATGGCTGTTCAAGATGCAGTCATTATTTCCCTGCCCATGGGTTGAGTTATGGATTGTACTTTACTGACAAGTGAGTTTTCAGCCTTCCAGACACCTCAAATCATGCTTATTTCTACTCTAAATTGAAAAGTGAAGGTCTATCAGTAAGATAGGCATTTGCATAAGTTGTTTCATATCTCCAAACTTTAATTTGCCTTCAAATCCATTTTAATGAATGGTTAAATAATCAAAGAAAAAAGAAATCCCTCTGTATTACTCAGATGCCAGACTTGGAACTGCTTGTTACAAGAAACACAGTTGAATGTTATGCAGCTGTGTTGTTGCTATCTCACACCATCCTATGCTTCTAATTAACTTTACTTTAAAACAAATTTTAATAGCACCAGATCACTTAAAACAAACTGGATTTTAACATACAATATAGAAAATTTTGTGTGAATTTCAAGAACTTTTAAACCTTGCATTTTATCAATACCTTAATAATGCCAGTTTTTGCTGGCATTTTATTTGATGTTGATTCACTAGGAATAAGACTGAAAATTTCAGCTGAGTTTTGAGGGAAAAAACCCACCATGCAATATTTTGACTAAATATCATTTTACTTTATATCTGTCATATCTTGTCAGACTGTCTTGTTCTTCTTAGTTTTTCCAAGCTTAGTTTCTACATATGTTGAGCAGAATAATATATACTGTCTAAAGACACAGTACCAGATATCTGAAATTTACTGGAGAGAGGTAACTGTGGAAGCAAAAGGTAACTGAAAACCTGTAGTTATTGCTGCCCCACCTGAAGACAGGAATTTTAGAATATATAGCATAAAAGTTACATGCCTATTCAAATACTGATTCTGAAATGAAATTAGAAAATGAAACTAGGACTCATAACCTAGTGAGATATTCTAGAAATTTTACACCAAAAAATAATTGGTCTGACTCACCATGAAATCTTATGTGGGGTCTGCAGGAATAATCAGTTTGGTCACAGAAATATTTGATTTGTAACTCCCAAGGTTAAGGCAAAAATATGTCAGGCTATCTATAATCTTGATTTTTTTTTAGATGTTAAAACCTGTACGTTTAATGTGGTGCAGTCAATCAGAATTACAAGTCAGACATCTTACATATTGAGAAAATAAACTTGTAGGAATTAAGAATTTGTGTTTTGTAAAGTAAAGCCATTTTAAACAAATTAAAATACACAAGTTAATTTCATTTTCAAAATAATTCTGTAGTGTATTACCCTTCATATCTTTTTGTAAAGATGTTCATATTGACCATATTGATTTTTATATAGATTTTCATACCTGAAAATGTTTCATATTAATGGAAAAAACCCCAAACCACAAATAAAGCTATGTACACTTTTTAAAAACCAGCATTGTGTGGTGCAGTGGAGTTAATATCCTGCTTATTGCTTTTTTTATCATCTTTGGACACAACTTTCCTTTAAAATTGCACAAAGGAGAAAATAAACACACAACATTCCCAAATCCTACAAACAGTGCAATGTGGGCAGAACACATATTTTCAGGTGGCATTTTGTTTTTTAAAGATGTCTTCTTTTCCCTTGGCTCACTGTGCGTGACACCACTGAAGTCTTAACTTGATCCTTCTGTAATACAATAATTCTAGAGTGAAGTGCCATACTCCACGGTTAAAGTTTATTTGGACTGTAGCTGAATGTCTTCTGTATTAAGAACTACAGAAATAAACCTTCAATATGTATGTTCTGCTTTTATTGCTAATATTGGCTAAAATAGGCTATACTGGGGGTATAATTTAACTCAGCAGACTGAAATTAAATTCAGTTTCACTTGATTATTTTTATAGTGTCAGTGTGGAACATTTGCATCCATACACATCACTGAGGATTTAGTTACAATCAATGGGGAGAAATAAACACTGCCAAAGTATGATTCGTCAAAGCTAATGTAGATACCAGCTTTAGGAAAAGATATATTTTACCATCCCAGTGCCTATTTCTTTGCAGTAACTATGGAGAGACTCAAAGGTGACCAGCTCAGATATTAATATGTGCAAGGTGTTTTCTTCATTTTATCAAATGAATCATAACTCAGGAGTCAGCTTGATCAAATTTAACTGTTACATATCCAGACAAAAAAGTTTCTAGCTGTCTGTTTTAATAGAAAATCAGAAATCATAAAGAATTTTTAATAATTTATAATATCAGCTTGATTTTTGTATTTGGCATAATTTGATTTTCATGATGTTACTTTTGGTTTGATTTTTATGTGTTTGACTGGGGGAAAAGAAAGATATGCACATATCTTCTTCTTTTATGGGCTACAAGAGCGAGTGAAGAGCTTAGGTAAGTCTTTATCTGTAATAATTACTGTGTTTAATTGCCACTCCAACACATGAACTTTTGCAAGAATACTTTTACTTAAGCATATTAAGTATCAACTCAAAATTTTAAAACACCCTTAGGAATTGCAATAGAAATTGTCAAACATGATTCTCAGCAAAAGCTAAAGACAGTCACCTAGTCCCTTTCAACAAATGTGCATTATCCATCAAATTCATGAACAGATGTCTCAAACAGTTAAGCTTAACTAACAAAGGCAAATATAATCATGTCATTCATGACATGATTCTGAATACAGCTAATTTTCTCCCATCATGCTATATATTGCTATAACCCTTTTTTTTTTTTTTTTTTGTTAAACCACTGGTAAGATCCTAATTTATTATGAAAAAACATTTTGCTATTTTCTGAGTCTATTTCTTCCCCTTTTTTCTTTATTTCTTTTTTCTTTTTTTCAGTATGTATTTCCATTTTTTCTTCATAAAACCAATGCAGATTCCCTGCTTGGGATTTTAGCTCTCACAAATGTCATAATTCTGAAGAGTTAATCTCCTTTACTATGTTTTACCCTTTAAAAATCATTCATCTGTAAAAACTGTAGAGATTTTTTTTTCACCTATGCAAAATTTTAATTTTAGAGAAAGAATGAGCAAAAATAGAAAGTTTTTGAACATGATTGAAGACATACTTGAAAGTATAATTAGAGGAGTTCCAGAAGTTAAATGAAACCAAAATGAGAGTTAGTACTTGACAAGTAGAGATGCTGTACATTCTCAAAATAATTAGATACTCAGAAAAAGAGATAAATCAATCAGACTGTCTGGTTAGATAAAATGCAAGGGAGTTACAGACTGTTTGGGGCAATTGTGCTATGGAAAGTTATGAATTTCAGTGTTTAAAAAAAAACATTTTCTGTGATACCGTTGAGCATGACTGAAAAGAAAAATTAGAAAAGATACTTTAAAAATCTTGAAGATATATTTGCAGAGCTTAGATAATGAGGAAAGAAAAGATTTTTAATAAAACTAAAAAATTAAGAAGTGGAACACTACTTTCAAAGAAATGGTTGAAACCCATCCTTTACTAAGACTGTGTAGAGGTAAAACACTTCATGGAAGTGACCTTTATTCTTTCCTTTCAGGTTTGTAAACTGTGTGTCCATTCCCAGCCTTCAAGCATTGCTCAGAAATTAAGAGTTCAGAGAGGAACCCACTGTTCCATATGTTCAGAAAAATATAAAGGAAGAATGTGTCATTTTGTCTGTTTTGGGTGAATAGTCACTGAAATGAAATTAGAAAGGCTTTGTAAAACAAACTCATCTGAGTCAGATGCATGCTATTTAAAGAGGGTTTGTATATTTTCATATATTTTTTTTAACATTTTGATTGTTAGTTAATTTGCTCCTCCCAGAATGTGCAGGTTCTGGTGATAGGTACAAGAAAAGCCTCCAGTCCAGTTAGGAGACTGTAGACTAATTGAAAACAGTTGAGCACCAGTTTCCTATATCCTACTGAGATGTCAATAAACATACCAACTCCAGTGTTGTGTTTCAGTCTCAGATTCCAGGTAGTCATAAGTACTTGCTCAGCTACTCTAAGTTGCATAAGTGACCAATTCTCTTTTTGTGGAAGCACAACCATATCAATTGTTAGACTATCTTTGTCCTTATTTTCACCAACACACATTTTACAGTAGGAGTCACTTCTTTTCATAATTGATACTGTCCTTCAAGATTTCTTTATGCTTGCCAAAAGGGATAAAGTTGAACAGAGCAGTCAGGATCAAAGAAAAACACAATAAACACTGGTAATAAATTATCTCCTTGAACACTGTAGAAAATAGCTATTTTCTTACTAGGAATATTAAATTGCTTTTAATGTAACTCAAATGCAAAACAATGTAACTTTGGATGTGAACAAAAATACTCAAATAATTCATAGAAGTGAAAACTTAACTGCATGAGAAATGAACCAGATTATCACAGGAGAAAAGTCAGTGTGCATCTGTGGTCAAAAATGATCGAGATGTTAAACTGCATATGCAAAGAAACAATAAATAAGATTGAGAACATTGTAATGCCCTGATACAAGTCAGTGCTGTGATTTCATCTAGGATATGTAGTCTTGTGCTAGTCTGCTCAGTCCCAAAAGAGAAGCAACATGAGCACAGTTAGAGAAGGGTGAGAATAGTGAAGACCTCCCACTGACTCGTGTAGAGATAAACTGCAAAACAGGAAGCAAACAACCCGGCTGAGCACTCCACTGGTTGAGAATGTCATCATCTTTCAAAATGGCACTGCTTCACAGCTAGGCAGCAGCACATTTCTTCCTCATGCTCCTAGAAAAAAGTCATTCCTGAATTCGTCTTCACCTGGAGAACTTTCTTGCTGTCACAGCCTATCCCCTGTGTCCATCCCCTCCACTCACATCTGTTGTGTTACCCCATCTCTTGGTCTTAGCACAACCACAGTGTTACTCTCAAGGCTGGCCTGGGAAGGCCAGAAATAGCTCTGGAAAACAGCTCACAATAAGAGCTGCAGCCCATATGAAATTACCTACTGGACATGTCTTAGAATTGTTGAGGTTGGAAAAGACCTCTAAGGTCATTGAATCCAACCATTAACCCAGCACTGCCACGCTCACCACTAAACCATGTCCCCTCGTGCACATCCACATCCACATGCTTTTCACACTTCCAGGGATGGCGACTCTGCCACTTCCCTCAGCAGCCTGTTTCCACTGTTGACCACCGTTTCCATGAAGAAAACTTTCCTAATATCTAACCTAAACCTCGCCTGGTACAACTTGATGCCATTTTCTCCTGTCCTGTCACTTGTTACTTGGAAGAAGAGTCTGACACTCACCTTGCTACAACCTCCTTTCAGGAGTTTTTGGACATGCTCCTGCACCTCTCTTTCTTGTCATGAAGGGCCAAAAACTGAACACAGGATTTGAGGTGCAGCCCCACCAGTGTCAACTACAGGGGTAAAACCATTTCTTCTTTAAGAAGGTGATCATGGCAGGGAGTGGAACTGCTCGAGGCATCAACTAAAGATCAGAGGAAGAAAGGCAGCACCTTCATGGGATATACAGCTCTGTTCCTGACTGAGAATTCTGCACCTCAAAGAGAGCTTCACCTCGTTGGGAAAGGTGCCAGAGATATATCATTACTGACACCAAGCAGGTGCCAACCACAGTGCTGGTGTCATGCTCATGCCATCTGCCTTGACTGAGATGAAGACACCATACATTGCTCCTCACATTACTTTTTATTGATTTCCCAAAATCTGTACAACTTTCTTGCATGTTTTTTCCTCTTCCCAAGAACTGATTTTTTTTAAAGCAAAGTTTACACATAGTTCAGATTTCTGCTAAATCCCCCCTTAAAATAGAATTTGCTATCTACTGTGATGTGCAGGTATCTCGGCAGAGGTGGTCTGAGTACAGAGATCAAGGATGTGGGGTTATGGAAGGATCTTGTCTAGCTGTGATGCTCCTGTCACAATGGTTTGTAAGCATTCTCAAGCATAAGGTAGAAGAAGGGTTTACAACCCAGTTAGCACTAAGGACCGTGTTTCCAAAGTCTCTCCGGCCTAACTGTTTTTCAGTCAGGTGGATGAATGCACACTTTTCCAAGGCCTATCAGAACAGAAGTGAGTGGTGTCTGCAATGGTCCTAAAGTAATTTCAGAGCTCACAACTGTAATGAGTAGGTAACCTCTGTCATGATGAAGAATGTAATAAGGGCCACATACAGGTTGATGATTTTAACCAAGATTTTTTCCTTTTGCATCACTCTGGAGGGCAGAGTATGCTGAGGTATCTAGTGCCGTGGGATTCACTGGCATAGCAAACAGTGTTGGTTGTGATGATTTCCAGAGAAGTCTTTGGACAGCTGGAGACAGCAAAGGTTCACAAGGTAATGACGGCTCATTTCTTCACTGGGATGGACATAGATGATGGCCAGAGGTCCCTGCAAAAAATGACTGTGTGCCATGGATGTTCTGTACCCATCACTGATCATCCTGTGTGCTGCCTCATGTATCTTCCCACTTGTGGGGCACTGTCTTCAGGGTGCCAAATTTCCATTATAGAGAGTGGGTATTGTGTAAAGGTGATAGCTGCACCCTGATGATTTGGGCATGTGCTGCATGTGGGCAAAACATCTGCCATGCATGGGCCAAAGGACAGTACATAAATCTTGTGAAATACATTTTGTGAAATTAAAGGGCCTGTGACAGCTGACTAGCAGCTGAGAAAGGATATTCTGCTTTAGGAGCCTATGAATATAATAGAAATGATGGGTAGAGAACAAGCTTTCATATTCTTAGCACAGAATTGTCAGTGAAACGTACATTGTGTAGTTAGTACTCATAGTACAAGCAGAAACTGTTACAGTAATGGGAGCAGCACATTCTTGGAAGGAATAAGTAGAGAGTGTGAATCATTTTGAAGATGTTTTTCATAACAAATAATCTCTTAACAGTGATTCTTGGTTAAGTGAAGAAAGGAGCTGCTAACACAGTGACTGCAACTAATCCTGCTGATATAGACTTTGTTCAGTAATTTATACACCTTGAGTTAGAGTACTACAGGGTGTTCTACTCAAAATCCTTACAAAGCATTTCAATGGTTCTGGTCACAAAAAAGTCAGGCAAACCAACTTTATAAGCACATAATGGAAGTGCCTTGTTATTCAAGCAGCATTGCTATTATTGTATGTCTTCAGAAAGAAAAGAGGCAGGGTGTGAAGGGGAGAATGTGAGGGAAATGACGTAAGACACATTTACATCAGCAAGGAGGAAAAAGATTAATTTATACAGAAGTAGTGAAAACAGACAGGCTAGGTAGAAAATCCATAACAAAGTGCTAAAATGTAATTAGATCTTCATAAAAAATGCGATTTACCTTATTTGTTTTCCATGTCTGATTTTTTTTAACTGATCATGGGCTCCTGAAATGTGTGTTGTTCATATTTATTTAATAACGACTTTCCCTTTTAATAGCTTATTCAGAAATTTTGTATTGTCAAAATGTGTTTAGTCAGACAAGACACAGTATGTAGCTTCTATTCCTGGATTAGAAAGCCATTCCAACTAATGTTTCTCTGTATTTTCTATTTAATCTTAAATTGCCTGTGAATGTTTTTGCTGGAAAGTAACTGAGTTACTTTCTATGAGTTCATGGATACCCAAACAAACCCAGAACAGTTTAATTAATAATTGGCTTTGTGTTGCCATATACATTTACTCAGCTCTAGTGGTCTAGTGGTTACTAGTTATCACCATTAAAAATGGGGTGATAATAGGGAAGAATATAAGTCAATAGGATCCAGTGCAGTGAATTAATCAGGCTAGTTACTGGAACTGTAAACCAAAGCATTACTTATATAAAACAAACGGCTTAAAAAAAAAAAAGAACACAACAAAAAACAAAATCAACAAAAAAAATTGGAAGTTTGACAGAGAATCCAAAATCTTGTTCCAATTCTTTTAGGAAAAAAAAAAAAACCCAAACAAACCCAGAATGTAATTTTCCATTTCGTGTCCTTATAAGTTCTCCCACTTGAGTACTCTTTCACTTATTCTGCCTTAATTTTGCATTCTAAGATCTTCATTTAAAACAAATATAGTCTTTTTATTACATGTTACTATATTTGAAAATTCGGGGCTCTTCATGCGTATTTATTACATGATATTTGAAAAAAAATTCATGCTTCTGTCTTCCACAAGGAAACTCTCTCTCTCAAGGTAAGTTTGAAACTACAATTCCTCAGCAACAAAGCCTTCTGAAAAATGTCCATCAGTACTTTAAGCCTTGAATCTGATACCTAGAGGATATAAATCTGCAGATAAAACTACAATGGATGTATGGCAACAGTGATTGCCTGGAGGTGCAGGTCATTGTTATATGATGGGGGTGTAAGCATGTGTTTTTGATTAATCTTTCCAAATACATACATTTTCTAGAAGAAAAATAGAGAGTGTCAGGAATGCAGTTAGTTGATTTAAAGGAATGCAAAGCATAGCAGGAAATATAGGCTGTATACAGGCAGATAAATTAGCTTTTTGTAAACTAACGCAGATTTCTTCAATTAATATCAAAGCCCATACTCTGCCCACCTTGCCAGCTTAGATTTAAGGGAAAGCTTTGAGAAATATTTATCTGAACAGATGTCTCACTAAGATGTCTCACTAGCCTTTGAAAACAGAAATACATCCAAGAATTATGCAGTCCTTTCAAAATTAATGTTGCTGGGTTTGTTTCATAATTAAGAACATAATTGAAAATACAAATGTTTGAAATATTAATAAGGCCCAAACTGTCTCTGTATTATCCACCCTGAATAACTCTTCCATGTTTAGAATGAAAACAGAGACTCTACTTGGAAAATTTCTATAGCTTGACTGGGACCAAAAAACCTAGTATTAGAGTACCCAAGTTTATATCAATAGAACTTTGTTCCTCTTTATTTTTTTATTATATTTACATATTGAAACAGTACTGTAAATTTGCTTACTGTAGCATTAGAATAATGGCAGAACCATTTTTGTTACATACAAAATGCTTCTGCTTCTCCTAGGTGCACAAGCATCGATGAATTTAGGAGCTGAAGAACTGCTAAATTAGGAACAACTGAGGATGCTTAAATCCATATGAGAATATCTACTGTGAATCTATAAAACCATGATGGTTTTATATTCCCTTGCTTTTTCCCCTGCCTAAAATTAAGTATGCTTGGACAATATATGCATAGCATCTGTAAAAATATTTTCTCAAGATACAATGTGTTCATCAAACCCTGAAAGCAAAAGATGGACAAATCTAAATCCTCTGCTGTGAAGATTTCCTGGAATGATTACACATGTGGAAAGGAGGGAAAAATCCCAAATTCAATTTAGATTTATGATTGTTGCTTTCAAATTGTTCAAATATTTTGTAATTCGTGGTACGTGGTGGCACAAGTTATGATATTTGATCATAATCAAAAGCAGTTTACCTTTCCCATCTCTTCCTAAGAATAGATGTCTGTATGTGCTTATGATAACTATATATTCCTATATTTTTCACAATGAAAAATTATTAACAGACACAGTTAATGTCTTAAAAGTAACTTTTCCTAAGGTTTTTGTTTGGATTACTCCTTGAGGTAAAAAAGGTTTGGCATGTGCAATTCTATGCATTAACCTGGGAGCAGCATTCTCAAATGCATCTGTGAAATTAAAAACTTTAATTTTCATATTGAAATAATTTTGGCACTGGAAAGCTAAACTTACATGCTCTGAAGCACCCTGAAAGAGCCTTTCTCTTTTTTCTTGGCAAGGGAAGAGTGTTCTTTGGAATACAACTAGCTACTAAAAATAGTTCCTGTTTCCCCCAAGAATCACCAGTTTATATGGTTCTGCTGTTCCAGTACTCAAAGAGGGGAAAAGTTGCCTAGGAAATATGTCAAAAGCCTTTGAAATGAAGTTATGTAAAGTACACAGACTGGGTTTTGTGCCTCTGTAGAAGATCATAAAAAACACCATCTTGGTAACTTTTACTATGGTAACTTTTTGAAATGCCTAATATTAAAAATATGCCAATATTTATTAATCTGTAACTTCATCATCTGGTAGGTAAATTACCATTAAGAATCAAAATTTCTGACAGAAGGCTACCAAAATTTTTGAAATATTCGAGTCCTAACTTCACATTTCTGGATGGAATTTCTTCATATGACATGGAGTTCTCCATATCACTGTGTATATAAAGCAAAATACATTTTCCACTTTTCTTGTCTATTCTTTGTGTCACTTCTTAGCCTAGCTTTGCTTTTAGAATACCTTAAGACAAGAGTATATCCACTCTAGGGGTAAACTTAAAACCAGGAGGTCAAAGAACTGTTTAATTTGGTGTGGCCTGACACCTTTTATGAGCAACACAAGTTTTGCTGTTCTGAACCTCCAAATTGGCCTCTTTATTCAAGCTAGCCACTGCAGAAACTACAGACTGAAAGGAAAGAGGGCAGCTTTTACAGCCATTGATGAATAAGACAGCCAGAAACATTTATTTTAATTAAAAAGAAAACAAACTTGGAAAAAGTGAAACAATAGTTTTCCTTTTCAAAAGGATTTCTCCAAGTGTCAGAAATGTCAATACGAATTGTCATGTTCCCACTGGTTATCCCTTAACAGTGAATTTACTTCTATAACGCTCTCACCCTACCTGATCCTGTATGTCTATCAACCACCTACTACACCTTCTCATGATTTAAATTTATGTGCCCTGCACATCAGAGACTCTGGAGAGCAGCCTTAACCCTCGCTTTAGGAGCCAAACTAAACCAGCTCCCTCCTGGGGCTCAGTGGACAGAGAGGAGAGACAGATGTTCTTCAGGGTGATGTGGAAAAGGGGTCTAATTCAAATTGTTCCCTGCAAAGGAGCCTCTCTCTCTACACTGACTAAAAGAAGGACTTCAGAGATGAGCTATCTTACTTTCATTAATTCCCTCACTGTCAGTGTTAATTTAGGTATCTAAAGTAAAAAGATGACTCCCCCTTCATTTTTGCATTTCTGTTTACTAAAAGGGATATGGCCTGTAATTCAGGATTTTAAGGAGCTGTTGTCTTTAAGAAATAACAAGAAATATTTAAAAAAAAAGTAATGACAGTGAAACTGCAGTATCCTTTTAGAGGAATTCCAGAAAGAAGCTGAAGATCACTTGTGAAGTGTTTTCTCTTCTTGTTTCATGAAACCCTTATGCAGCAGAGCTAGCCAACCTTTTATGAAATGATGGTCTGTGAATTCTGAGAGCATGCAGTCACCTCAGCAACACACAGTGCACTTCCACTGACCCTGAGCCAGCCCTGTTTGTGGCTTGAAGCAAATTATACCCATAATGGTGGTACTTAGAGGCAGAACCTCTCTGCCTATCCCTGGCAAGACTCGGAATATGCTAGGTAACAGGCTGGGAGCTGTATTTGCTCTGGTGCTGTGGGAAAAGTGAGTGTCACACAGCCACAGACAGCCATCAGGAGCTGCCTCCAGAAACAACAACAACAACAACAACAACCAAAAAAAAAAAAAAACCAAAAAAACAAACCAGAAGAAGATAAAAGGAAAGAGACGAAAAATGAATTTCAACAGCATGTAAGAGTTAAATCTAAGACCCAGTGAAACTAATTAGGAGACAAAAGCACCCAGTGTAATTACATTTCTTTTCTCTGTTTCCCCCCACAAGATAAAAGCATGCAAATAAAGTACCACTTTTCCAGCAATCTAATGCAATGAAAATGTAATATATCGCCAAATATCAAGTAATGTATTTTACTGGAAAATGAGAAAAGCAATACTGTTTGTTTACTCTAAGACTGAGAATGATTTGAATGAGATCCCTTTTGTAGAAAACCTTTGTGTGTTCACAGAGGTCTGCATGCCACTCAGAAATGGAGAACAATCTCTTTGAAACAATAACAAATATTCAGTCCTTAGGAGCTAGATGAGATAAGAAATAACATTATATACTGACCTACATAGTAACCCATCACGAGTAAATTCATTTTTTTATTATTTAAAACAGCACTTTGCAGGCATTACCTAATTCTTCTAGCCTCCCCTTGTTTATAAATAGAGATGCTGAGGAAAAGAGAATATCCAGAATCATACCTATCTAAAGAGTGGAAATATCAGGCACTCTTTGCTTTTAGCCTGTGCTCAATTCTCTGAATCTCTTGCAAGGCATATGGAACAGAAGCCAAAGTTTAGAAAATTGCTGGTGATGTTGCAGACAAAAAGAGACATTTGTCTTCAGGTCAGACACATTAAATTGATTGTGGGATGACTCCAAGAAGACCATAAGAGCTTGAGTCATTCTACAACTTCAGTCACATGCCTTCTTCACAGGAATAACCCTGGAAGGCAGAGTGAAAAAACCCACCCTATCTCTCTCTTCCTGGCAGAAGGCATTGCAGCCAGTTGGCAGAAGGCAGGATATTACATTTTGAAGGAAAAGGATACGACCTGGCTCCAAAAATAATGACTGTCGATGTATGGTTCATTCATGTCTGCTTTACTAGTAACCAAAACTAGAAAAAAAAGGATAAAAAAGTGTCAAATATGTACTTCAACACTCATCTGCAGTTTTTTCTTCAGGAAGAATCTTTTACAGGACACCAAGACAGAGACAGAAATCTTGCTGATTAATTTAAAATGTCTTTTAAATATTACAAGCTGGGTGCAATGGTATCATGTTCAAACCCCACCCAGCAACTCAGCCACACGCAGCTCACTTCTCTCCTGTGGAATGATGGAGAGAATCAGAAGTGTAAAAGTGAGAAAACTCATGGGCTGAGATAAAGACAATTTAGTAGGTAAAGCAAAAGCCACACACACAAGCAAAGCAAAACAAGGAATTCAACCACCACTTCCCATGGGCAGGCAGGTGGTCAGCCATGCCCAGGAAAGCCAGGCCCCATCACACACAAGGGTGACTTGGGAAGACAAACACTATCACTCTGAACATTCCTGCTTTCCTTCTTCCACCACCTTTATATGCTGAGCAGGACACCATATAGTCTGGGATATCCCTGTTGTCAGCTGGAGTCAGCTGTCCTGGTTGTGACCCACCCAGCTCCTTCTGAAGCCCCAGCCTCCTCGTTGATGGAGGGGGGTGAGAGGCCTTGATGATGTGCAAGCACTATGCAGGAGTAACAAAACCATCCCTGAGTTATCACCACTGTGTCCAGCACAAATCCAAACCATCTCCCTGTGCCAGCTACTCTGAAGAAAATTATTCTCAGCCAAAACCAGCTTAGATAAGCAGCAATGTAAAATTAGTCAGGGACATTTCTTCCATATTCAGTGTAAAGAGATGGCAGAAGATGGCTTGCCATACAAGAGTGTCTGTCTTAGAAACCTATTTAAAGATGGAATGAGCTGTGTTCTGCAGGTAGCTGTATTTTCTTATTAATATCATGGGGAAAGGATAAGCTTTGACTGGATGCTCAAGTCTACATGGCTAAAGCTAAATGAGATGAAAAGTGCCAAAATTGTTTATATTTTTAGGAGACATATATGCACATATATATATATGTTTTACAATGATAATTATTCAACCTGAATTCAAGCTCTATATCAAATCTATAGATAACTATGTATGTTTTAGTAGTAGGGATATTTCTTCTAGTCAAACAATAAACCCCTGTATGTAGGAATGTCTCCTACATGCCCACACTGTCATGCATTTAAAATTTACACTGCAGCCATGTGTGCTGGAAACATAAAGATATTACCAAACTTTCATAGGGGCAACCTGAAAAGAGTTTTCTAGGATGGCATATTTTCAAGACATATGGAATAAAATGTGTGGTGAAAAGTAGGGAGAAGTTTACTTGCTAGCATATATTATTTCTAAATTAGTTCTTTAGCTTTTCCACATCCTTCATACCACAGACATGGATGAACATGGGGCTACAAATTCAAGTTAGTCTAAATTCTGGATTAGAAACATCATATCAGAAAATAAAACCTACCTAATGCAGGCGCTGTAACTCAGGCTCATACAAAACATTCTACAGTAACATGCTTAAAGAGGAAATCAGACTGTGAATGAAACAGTGAAGTTATCTCTAAAAGTACTTTTTTTCTTTTCACGAGAGTAAGAGAGAGCAAAGGAAAATTATTTGACTGATTAACCAAAACCTAAGACTATCTACACAGTGCACAGATATTCTTATTTAATAAAAAAAATTATAAAAGAGTATTTCTAAGAAAAATCAAATATTATCTCTTTCTTATGAGTTGAATTTTGACAAAAGGAAGAGCTAGGATACCTATAAGGTAACCAAGGAGAAAAGATGAAAAAGATATCTTTGATGTCTGTAAAAACATAATCACATGTTAAGGTTATTACATTTATTAGAAGACAGCAAATGTATACAATTAATAAGAGAAGGAAACAAGAAAAATATTTTTAAAGCTGTAATCTACCTTTTGGTGATGCTTTCAATCCTTTTTCTTCCATCCCCATATGGGGGGAATCTTTATTCTTCTGTCTGTTTCTTTTCTACATGCTTGGTTAAAAACCCATTGCAATCTTTCCCCTGATCTCCGCATGCTTTGGATCAGACCTTGCTCTAACAGGCATAGACTAATTTGTGTGAGACATTTATATTATCTTCTTCCTGCTGCAGTCATGTGCAAAAGTTATATTTCACTTTTTTTGATGGTTCCAGTTAATGAAGAATAGCTTTAGCTCATTTCAGATCATGCCCAAATATACCTTCTGGATGTAATATTATGGCTGAGCTCTCATTATAAAGATGCAATGATAAAGATGACCTACAATTTTTGGAGAGACATTATCAGACTCCCTGTGCTATCCATTCACCGTTCCATGGCTGAAAATGTCAACAAACAAAAATATGTTCTCATTCTCTAACAAGAAGTCTCACAGGATACCAAGAAAACATCTGCAAGATAATTCAATGACCTTAGTATCTTCGAGGTTTGTACTGCACAGCCTTTTGAAATCCAGTTGGACAAACTTTTATAACTTGCTGTGTGATAGTTAATTCTCTAATTTGGTAAGAAAAGCTTAAAAAAAATCAAGCCAAAGAGACAAAATTGAAGGTAATGTGGAAAGTGTGAACAAAGGAGAATGGAAGAATCTTAAAATCTGCATTAGTGCTGCTCGAACAAGGATTAGAAGCTTCTGATAACATTAACATAAATTTCCCATTGCTTTGGAGCAATCAGGCCCAGATGACTGAAGCTTTCTCACAAAAAATGAGCTTTCTGAAAAATACTGAATAGGAAACTAAGACATTGGGAATGTGATGAGGAAAAGTTCTTCAGTATTCTTCTTTGTATCTTACAACCATCATTGATACTATTCTTATCAAATGGGTTGAAAGAATTAAAACTCTGATCTATTTCCCAGGTAATGGGTAACACAATACCCAAAATTTGTTGTAAGATGTTGAAATAAACCAAAAACTAAACAACTCTGAGGATGTTAAACCACATAAATGACATATTTTGCCTACAACGAATGTATAGATGTTCCTATTGAAGACAAATAGTTTGAACTGTTAAAAAATCACTAAGAAGTACTAGTAAAGGGCCTGATTATGTTTGCCTGGTATTAAAAGTGGTGGATGAGCCTGCAGTGCAAAGGTTTAACTGAGTTTTCTGTTAACAATTTTTGCAATGATTTTTGCTCCTATCAGTAGAACCAATCAACCCAAATATAAAATGAAATCTAGTCTCTTAAAAAAACCTGCCTTTTACAAAAAGAAATGCTCCTTAGCAAATACAAAATAAGCTTTTTCTTATATAAAGAATATACATTACAAAGACAAGACATGTCTCTCAAACCTGTTAAAATCACCTGAAAGACCTATATACTGCTCTTTTTATATTAAAATTTTTTAATCAACAAAGTAAAGCAAGAGAATTATGCAGGAAATTACTATTTGCATGATATTAGGCAAAAGTATAAGAACATTTACTTTGAAACAGCAAAGCCCTCTACTCTGAAAAGTGTTTATTACCGTTAACGTGTTACATCAATAAATATTTCTGCTTCTTAAGCTAAAGTATTTTCACAAAGAAGACACCTGGTATGTAAGTTAAACAATAGCTCCAAGTATCTCAAATTTGTGCATGCTTATCCTATTAGACTTCGTCTTTAGTGCTTGGTAAATCAGTTGTCTTACATATTATGAGTCAAAGAATTAAAGAGCAGCAGCTCTGATTGTATTGATTAAAGCACAGTGTGGCAGAGATGACACTAAACCACATTACTTTAAGGAGATCCATCTGGGAAACATCTGGTGATTCCACCAGCTAGGGAGACAAGATTCCATGAGTTCCTCACACTTGCTAAGCTTTGAAACACGAGTAATAAATATTCCCAGTAAAAAATGTAATTTCAAAATGAAGTATTTTGCACCACTAGAGTGATTTAGGAAGAATGATGAATATGGGGACATACTTCTGTAGCGGTATTTTTGAGGAAACTTTTTCACTTTTCTTCCCATTTACATAATTCATTAAACTATTTCAAATAAAATGCTGTTATTTAGATCAGATTTATGGTAACAAAATTTTGAAGGAACTTTTAGAGCAAGCAGCTACAGTGTATAATTCAGATTCTTTCCCTCACTGCACACAGCTTCTTGATTTTCAGATATTATTTTATAGCCTTATTTTTTCCCTTGAGCTCCAAGACCTAACACTAAGGGGCACCAGAGAACTGAACTGCATCGGTTCAGATCCATCAGGAACCAGCTAGTGAAACTAAGTTGCAAGTTATTTACTGTGCTAGGTGGAGAGTGAACGGGGCTTTCGGTGAAACACAAGGGGCGAAACAACAGCTCTGTGTGACATGTTGTCTGTTACAGAAAACTGTCACTGGAAAAGCAAGGACACGCTCATTTTGAAAATACCAAATGCCTTATTATAGTTTATTTCTAGGTGTTGAAAAAGAGCTCTCACTCTATTTTTCCAGACAAAAGTTGGGAAATGTGTGAAAATATCAGATGACATGAAAATGGATTTTTTTTGAGAAGCCAAGTATATCTAAACCATCCTAGCATACCAACTTCGAGTATATTTGCTTTGATCTTAGACAAGTATAAACAGAGGAGCAAAGACTTAGGAATTCATTTTTATATTAAGTTTCAAAGGAGATCTGAATACCAGAACATTTTTATTACCAGTTCTTGAAGTTCCACTATGGAGATAAAGAACTTTTATAATTTCATTGTGGATTGAAAAATTGCCCATTATCGTCTCATTTTCCCAACAGGACAAAATGGAAACAACATTAAAAAAAAATATTTAAATTAAGCCTCTTTGCCAGGTATGGACTCCAAAGCCAACTTTCCTTACCTCAAGTTTGTCTGTCAAAAACAGAATAATTGCACAGTCACTGCCACATATCTTACCAGAACACATTTTGAAAATCTCAGACCTGATGTCAGGAATCTGTTGCTTATCCCAGTTGTTTTTTGTTTGGTTTGGGTTTTGTTTTTTTCTCTTTTTTTT
>VXAX01003798.1:1322433-1468123 GCA_013399835.1 Leptocoma aspasia
CACCACCACCACCATCTCCTCTCCCTCCTCCTCCTCCTCTCTCTGCGTTATTGCTCTTATCTTCTCCACGGCACTCCGCGTTGGATGGACTGGGGCTGTTTCGTGTGGTGAGACCAAGGCAGAGCCACCGGCGAAAACCAACAATATCTCGGAGGAAGAAAAAGAAGAAAGAAGAAAGAAAGAAAAAGAGAAAGAAAGAAAAAAGAGGAAGAAAGAGAGAAGAGGGAGAGTGGAAGAGAGAGACAGGGAGAGCAAGCGAGCGAGAGAAGGGAAGGCAGGCAAGAAAATCCCCCCAATCTTTTAAGTCAATGCATATTGTGGTGACACTGGCAAAGGAGCCCTCACGGTGGAGTCGGCCAGGGCTGTGCGTTCCCAAAATATGACCAGGGGTGCTTGGATGTGTAGTCGGCAGTATGATGACGGCTTAAAAATCTGGTTCGCACCCCGGGAGAACGAGAAACCCTTCACGGATTCAGAGAGGGCTCAGAAATGGCGACTGTCCCTGGCATCGCTCTTGTTTTTCACGGTCCTGCTCTCTGATCACTTGTGGTTCTGCGCCGAGGCCAAATTCACGGGGACCGGAGAGAAGGAGCAGCCGCCGCCCGAGAAGCCGGAGCCCGCGGAGCCGGAGCTGCTGGCGGGCATGGGGGAGCCGGCGCCCCCCGCGCCCCGGCTCCTCGCCCCCCCCTCGCCCTCNCGCGGCAGCCGCACCAACGGCACCGAGCCCCGGCACGGCAAGGCTGCTTTCCTGGGGAACTCCACCGCCAGGCCCCTGGAGACGTGCCCCCCCCCGGGCTCCTCGTCCGGGCAGTGCTTCAGCGTGGGCGACGCGGAGGCGGTGTGCCAGCGGCGAGGGGGGTCAGGGCGGCCGCGGGGCACGGGGCAGAGCCCGGCGCCCGGCTGGGACCTGACGGATTTTTACCTTTCCTTTTGTAATTCCTACACACTTTGGGAGTTGTTCGCCGGGTTGTCCAATCCGGACACTTTGAACTGCAGTCTGGATGTGGTGCTGAAGGGGGAAGGCTCCTGCAGCCAGTGCGTCCAGGCTTACCAGCGCTATGACCAGCACGCTCAGGAGAAATACGAAGAGTTTGAGGTTATGCTCCAGAAATATTTACAGTCGGATGAGTACTCGGTGAAATCGTGTCCTGAGGATTGTAAGGTAGGAGCCCCTGCTGTGTTTCCTGTCCCTGGCTGTCGGGCTGGCGTGCCTCCCTCGGCTGTTGTGGCTGCCGTGGACCCTGTTGTGCCTGCTTCGGTCTCTGCCCCTGGCGCCGGCGGCCGCGGTTCTCACGGTGCAGGCGATGCCGCGGAGGGTATCGGCCGGGATGCCCCCCTTAGCGCGTTATTGAAAGATTGGAAGAGAGAGGGGGAAGCTTGAGAAAACGCAAAAAGAAGTGATCCTCGGTCCTCTGGGAGCGTAGCGCTGGATTTCCCCCTCCTCATGAATATGCGATTGGCTCCGGCTCGGCTGCCGGCTTCCAGCGGGCTGGGATGCGACTTGGCGGCAGGCAGCGACAGGGTCTGCATGACAATGAGCGGGGCTCGGAGCGGCGACCGGGGTCGGGGCTGCCCGACGGCGCTGCCCTGGCCGCCGGCCCTCGGTGTGCAGGTGGCCGCGGTGCCCCGGGGACGGGCGATTCGTCCCCCCGCGGGGCCAGGGCCGCGCACCGGCGGCTCCGGGTAGGTTCCGTCGGGCGCTTGGCCCCGGGGTTGGCGGTGCTCGTCGGCGGCAGAGCGGTGCAGCGCCGGGCCTCCTCGGGAGCGGGAGCGGGACAGTGTTTTCAGGCGCTCTGCCAAAATCGGTGGAGCTGGGGAAAGCTGGAGGACAAGAGTGTCTGTTGACGGGCACCGCAGTGGCCCTTGGTTGGGAAGTGATGGTGACGGCGTTTTGGTAAGCTGCGGCTGTTTCCTTTGGTGGCACTGGTGGCGGCTCACAGAGATCCAGAGGTTTTTCTTCTCCTTTGCTAGAAGGCAGAGGATCCCACTTTGGCTCTTGTAGTTGTTGCCTTCTCTTTACTTTTGCACAAGATTAGTTGGCCTATCGCTCAAGACAGGGCAGAAGAGTTGTCCTCGGTGCCTAAAATAGCTAACTGCATGCTTCCCCCCCCGTTTGAGTACTTGGTAGGAGGTGAATATTTCTGCTCTGAACTAGATTATCTCAACTACTGTAGCACTAACCAGTCTGAACCAAATTCTGCTTTAGCAGTGGAATACAACAATGCATGTGAATCACTGCTCTAAATAGGAGGCCTGGCAGTACCTCTGTGCTCTGTAACTTCAGCAGGGCCTTCTGAAATAATTTCATGGTAACAGCCTAAAACATCCCATTCACTAGTAAATTTGAAGATATATTTGCCACAAAAATGGATCCAGAGTACCTCCAGAAGCTGAAACAACCTGCTATCTAAATGGATAAAGAAGGAAAGTTGGTGTATTTATTTTTTGTTTCTAAACCTGACAAAAGTAAGGTAGACCCACCAGAAGTGTTGACTCAACTGTTTTTAGATTGCAAACTGTGTGCACACTCATTGCATATATGCTATGTACTCAGTTATTGATAATATAAACCAATTTTATTTCCAGAGTGAATTGGATAAGTAAAAAAGGGTATCAAATGTAAATAGACACCTACTGCTATAAGGAAATCTTTGTCATTTCAGTAGCTTTATAAAGAGAAATTGACTTACTATCCCGTCATGCCAAATGATCAGCATTTACATGCTTAAAGTGATTTTTTTGTATCTCAGTTTAGTTTGACTTGAACTTTACCACAAAGCACTCAGTTGCTCTACAGAATATCAGGGTGGAAAAGGTGTTGAAATCGAGTGGAACAGCAAATTTATGTCATTTAACAATTTTCCCTTCACACACCCCACAAGGAGAAATACTTTTTTAATGATAGAGAAAAAGTTGTTGACATTAAAATGATTGTGTGAAACTTTAATGAACTAGACAAACACCAGTGACCTACATTCCTGCGGTTCTGAGTGCCAGATGATGTTGCTTTATGTTTTGAGAATTTGGCCAACCAATCTGTGTTAAAAATGAAAGATATTTCAGAAGGGGAAAGGAAAAAAACCCAAACCATGGGTGAAACTTAGTCTGTTTTCCCTTTCTCCAGGCCATCTGGTGGGCAGTGCAGATGCGCACCCAGTGCGGGTGTGGAGCGCAGTGGGGTGAGCCGCGGGGCTGGGCTGGGCTGAGCTGGGCTGGGCTGAGCTGAGCTAAGCTGAGCTGAGAGGAGGGCCAGGAGATCGCTGTCCAAGGTTCTGCAAGACAGCGCGCACACGGCCCGTGGCCAGGCGGAGGTGATGCCGCTCTCTGCCCCCGTGCCCTGGTTTGGCGATTCTGGGTCCCTCTTGGAGCCTTTGGATCCGTGCGGGTGGTTGCGAGAGCCAAGTGGATGGCACGTCCAGCGGTCTGACGTGTGTGTTCATGTGCTTCTGCATGGGCTGCCCTGAAGGGTGTAGAGGTGAAACTCGGAACTGGAATACTTTGTGACTGCTGCAATATTTTGCTGGGCTTTCTGGTGTTTTTTGCTTTGTTTTTGTTTTTTGTTTTTTGTTTTTTTTTTTTGTGTGTGTGTGTGTGTAAGTTAATACTAATTTTTTGCTTGTTGGATATTTAGGTAATTCTTAGGTAAAGGATCAGAGTAGAAAATAACTTGACATCTAGCTATGTGGTTTAGGTACACATTATTTGGTGTGTGTCATGGTTTATGTGGTGACCTGCTTTTTCTTTCAAACAAAGTGCCAAAAATACTGCCTTTACTCAATACCCATGTATGTAAGCCTTGGCTCAATACAATGAAAGGCTTGTTGACTAGTCTATTTGTATTTAAGATGTTTTTAGCATTCTTGGAGGGCAACTTTGTTCACAGAAAAAGAGATATTTCCATCCAGTTGACCAATTATAGCTGATGCTAAAAATTAATAAAATTTACTCTGGATAACAGTCAAGCATAAACCTGAAATTTGGTATTGCTTCTTCCTTCCCCAACTCACCCCAACACCATATACCATCCTCAACTCAGTCAGTTCTCACAGTAAAGTGTGAAGATTATGATGGGTTTCCCAGCAAGTTATGCCTTTCCAGAAAGTACTCTTGGTGATAACAAATAGTACATATCAAAAATGCCTTTGATGCATGAATATAAACCTCAGACTTTGTTTTAATTCTTTTGTCTGAAACCAGAAGAAGATGAACTATGCTTTCAAAATATTCTGTCTTCCACTACATGTCTCCTGGTCTCTGAAGAATATTTAAATTAATTGCTTTATATTGCAGAAGTTTGTAGACAGAAGTTGTTTGACTTATAGATCACATTTAGCTATTCTGTGTGGTGAGTTTCAGTTCTAATATATAAGTATACTGAGGGTTTTTTTTTTTTTTTTTAACTGTGCTGTCCTGTAATTAAGGTCTTATCATCAAAGTTTTATTGAGTTACATTGGGGTTTTTGAAAATTTTGTAGAAAATGCTGACAATTTTTATCATTTAGAAAACAACTATTTTTAATGGTGTCAACGAATATGCATATGCCTTTTATATTGTTTGTATTTCAGTAGACTTTATGTGTTGTTTAAAAGCTTGGGATATCAGTGTTGCGTCACTTTAAATCTGTCTCCAACTTATTTCTTATGAAATCTTCTTAAAGTCTGATGTCTCTATATATCGTTTCCTTGTCTTGATAGTCACATATTAGTAATGGCTAAACAGTAAATATAAGAGAAATATTTGAATTTATTACATATTCCACTAGATGATGAAACAAATTACTGTAGCTTTATTGAATCACTGAAGTAACAGAGTAACTGGAAATCTAGATTTACACTTCTGCTTTTCTGTTTGAGATTTAATTCAGATTTTTAAAAACTGTTTATGAAATCTTGTTATTGCCTATTATAAATTTGTGGTTATATTTGCAGGGTTAAATTTGTCTTGGAAATATGTATAATTTCTTAGTTTCCAGAAAATAATTTTTATGTGCAGTGTGTCACAGCACGGTGTTCAGACAATTAACAGAAACTGTATTGGCTTGACGTTGGAAGACACAGTTCCTCATTATGACTTGTCAGCCTTCTATCAGGGGAAATACTCAAGCTTTTATTCTTAAGGCAGCAGGCAATCACTCTGTGGAATAGAAGAAAATTCTGGCTACTTCTGGTTAAGAACTGGGTCAAATAACTAAGTAGGACATAAAAATGTAAAGATTTTTAATATTTTTATTTTCTTTTTTTTTTTTTTAAGATAGAGAATACGTCTTTGTGATTAAGTGTCAGAGGCCAGGGCTTTCCTGGGCAAATGTATTTATTAATGTTTGAACAAGATACCAGTCATCATTTTTGACACAGGTTTCCTTAACCTAGTGCAAATTGACAGTGTTTAAAAAGTGGGCTTTCTAAGCACTAGTTAAAATATTGAAATGTATAGCTCAAATAAGTGCATTATAATTAAACTAGCATTAAAATAATTCATTTTGCCTCGTAGAATATCAAAGAGGAAAAATAAAAAGGTACCAACTCTTCTTATATGAATATTGCTAAAAAGCAAACTTTGGCTGACATACTAGGTGCTCAACATGTAGACACAGATTTTTGTTTTTCAGGAATTAAATATCATTTGATAACTTCTTATTTGAGGATTATGGTATTGGTATCAAAAATATAGAATACCTGAGTTATAATACTACTTAGTTGAAAATTGTATGTCAATAAAGGCTTTCAGCCTTAAGCATAGATGGTATAATTGATAGGAATATAGAATTGGTATTTCTGTTACTGAAGAAATTTTTTGATCAAAGAACTGTGCCCAACTACTTTTATTTGAGTAAGAGGGTGATTGGAAGTTATTTAAAACAATTAAAATCACATTTCTTCTTAGATGCTATCTGGAAATATCAAAGCCTATATGAATCATTACTTTCCTAAGAACTTCTCCTAAACAGCATATGTACTCTAATTAGGTTTTGATTTAAAATCTCTGTTAAGCTGGCAGAAAAGAGCAGATGAGAAATACAAACCCAAAAGCTCAAATGATAAAAGAACCCTTCAGTTACAAAAGCTCACACAGAGCAGCAGCTGCCACAAAGTTAGATATTTCAGTTGCACATCTTAATCGCATATTTATATAATGATAGTTCTATGCAAGAGTGATACCTCAGCTAATCAGAAGAAACCCATACAAATTAAACCTTGAAGACCTGTACTTGTGGTCTAATACAAATAAGGAAAATCTCCACATTAATTACTCAACCAGTGCCTTTTCCAAACCTCTTGAAATATAATTGTTTCTTTTAGAGCTCTTTTAAAAAATGAATACTATGCTGTATTTAAGAAAAAGTACATAATATTTAAATGTTTGCACTTTTAAAAACTTTGGTATAAAATGCTGCGAAACTAATGTGACTGCATAAATTGATGTTTGCACAGTTTTTATGGATTTTGATGTTGTTTTGCTGTTCAGGTGATTTTTTTAAAAGGTAAATGTTGAGTTATTTTTCAAAACTAATTTAAGACAAAAATATGGGTGAATTTAGTATAACTCTTCTTGTAGCATTGGTGTAATACAGGAACCAACACTGACTATGTGCTAAGGGATTTGTATTTTGGTCTACAGTCCTGATACAGCAGTCTGTCTCAGTCTCTTATTTTGAGCTAGATGAATGGTTCTGGACTGAGGGAAGACTATACACATGCTTGTGGTCATTCAATTGCTTAAATGTTTTACTGGATCGGGGTCAGATCTCTTCACTCCTAAAAGAGAAATTCCCCGGAGTGTTCTTTCCAGAAGCGTGTTAACTCCTCTTAACTTTTAAGAGTTTGCATCTAGTTGATCATCGAGATACTCATCCCATTCATAGTGTCAGTGTGTACATAATTCCTGATTTAGGAAAAAAAAGGACTGCAGATTACTAGCACAGAGTAGTTTAAGTGGATTCCACCCTAATCCAGTAACCACCATTTCATGTTTCATAGTATTAACGTCACATAGTTAGTGACCTCATGGCTCTGCCCTCAATTTCACTTTGTTCACTTGTTCTCTTTACATCAAGCAGTGTGCTTCACATGCACCTTGCAGAGACTGTGACAATCTTGCTTCTTCATTTCAGGTTCTTCTGGGAAAGGTAATCAAAATGCAAATTATGGTTCTATCACTTATCCTGCCTAAAAATCATGTGGTCTATACTTAGTCTTTTATAACTTCAGTCTTGCACTAAGATCCATAATGTATTTAGATCTGTGAATTGCCCAAAAAGGAAAAAATAAGCTTAGAAGCTGAATTCTTAAATATTACTTTTTGATAAATATCAGTCATTACACCCCAGAAGATAGAAAAATAAAGTAATCCATATGACAAAAAGGAAAAAAAAAAAAAAAAAGCTGGGTATCCATTATGGATATTCACAAAAAATATAAAGGTTTAGATTCTCTTTGCAGTCAGTGGAGATGCATAGGTAATTCTAGAGTCTAAGTCAGTTCACAATGAAGTGGATATCTAAAATAGGTCAGATGGATTATGCCCTAAAATACTTATTTAATGTCTGTTGTCTCTAAAGAGGACATACTGTCATTTTATATCAGATACAAACACTTCCACCCACTGTTGACCTCAAAAGTTATATTCGGTGAATCCTAACAAAGTGATTTTAGTATAAAAATTAAGTTTGGATGAAATTATGTTCATATGCAAAATTTAACTCTACAAACTGAAAAAGTTTGTAAAATCCTGCTACTTGTGGTGTCCTACACCAACCTAGTGAAATCGCAAGTCTATTTCACTGCTACAATATCTATATTCTGTTGAGGTGTAATCTGCTTCTTAGGGATGAGAATGGGAAAGAGCCTTGTATGACATAGCTGCATTTTCCTCACTTTTTTTTGAGACAAAAGACCAAACTCTTCTACATATGACTTTTCCAGTTGTTATATCTGTTGAGAAACTAGACAATAACAATTGTAGGTCATCCTCTTAACAGACATTTTTGCAGGTAGGTGTGCTAGAGATTGTTTTACTCTTATTCTCCCTTCTCTCTTTACAAGGAGGGTGGATTTTTTGGTGGAGTGTCTGTGTATGAGAATTTCTTCCCTTAGTCCAAATCAGAGGAAACTCCCAAGACTACCCAAACTCCCTCAGTCAAGAAACACACTTATGCCACTTCACTACAGTAAGCATACTGTACTTTTCTATGCACTTTTCACTGTACTTTTCTCTTGTCAGAACTGTAGAGCAAACATCTCTAAGTGAAAATGTCTGTGAGCTTGATTTCCTTTACAACATCAATCAGTTAGATGAATACAAACGTAGTGAGGCACTGGAGACATATTCTGGCTTGTAGAGAGATTTGATTAATTTGGAGAGATTGTAAAAAAAATAAAGACCAGATTTCTTTTTGGATTTGTGAATTGACCTTGTTCGCAAATAGGGTAGGTATATGAAATATGTGAATTTCTCCTTTAGAACATGCACACTGAAGAGCTATATCCAACTAGATCCCAGTCCATAATGACAAAAAGAATAGGGCATGGTGTAAGTGGCTCTGAAGTGAAGCTGATCAATGCTTGATACTCTCCCACCCTTCATCTCATCTTGTCTCCTCTCCTTCAAAAAAACTGATAGACATGTGTTGAAAGCTGTGTTTGATATAAGATTGGCCTAAAGCCTTTATGGAACAATCTGGTGTGACCCTTTGAAGCACTGATTGAATGCAGCAAAGTTGTTGGGATGAAAGGTGATGATAAATGCTGAAGTGACAAACTTCAGCAGTTATATATGAATATTTTGGTCCTTTGAAGGGTCTTGGAGAGCCCGATGGAAATGTTCACCTTTAATATATATTGATTCTGAGAGTTGATTCAGATGCTTCATCTTTAGAAGAAAACCTCATGATTAAAACCAATAATAAAGATGACCTGAAATTGCCAGCAAACAATATGTTTCAGTCTAGGTTTTTAGAAGTTCTCAGCAGCTCAGAAGTCACTGTGAATGTTTTAAATGACTTCAGCGAAATTAGAAGGAGATGGTACCAGACAGATGACAAATAGAAAAAAAAAAAGTCCAAATTTTCACTTTTGGTGTAGGATATTGGCATTTTAATGATTTTGTTAATGTTGTGATTTAGGTAATTTCGTTATTAAGGCATTATATTTTCAAATATATCCATTACAAAATTTTTTAAAGGAAAAAAAAAGAAATTGTATTATGTTTGCATTTTGGAATGTGCAATATATTGCAGCTTTTAGAAGATATTTTTAAGGGAGGAAGCATGATATCTAGAGTGCTTTTTAAATACATGTTTAATTCTTGTTGATCCTCTGCATGTTAGATTAGATGTTGCCTTCAATTTGCCTGAACACTTATGTAAATGGTATCTTGGGCCTGTCAACAGACTTCATCTCTGTTAAGCATCATAATGAAGTATCTTTATTACATTTTAAACATATTAGCAATCCAGAATCAGAGGGCATTCTTTATTAAGTGGATAGGAAAAAGATGAGATACTTTGAAAAATACTTTTCTCATTTTATTCATTCTTTTAGGAGAATAAGAGAGTTTCCAAAGTTTGCTGATCGATGATTCGCTGATCATTGCTCTGCATTGGTTAGTTTGCTTTCTGTATTTAGGGTGTTACACTTACAAGTTCTTCTCAAAAAAATTTTGTATGAGACATATTTATTTAGATAAATACTTGGATTTCAAGGGAGAACTTGAGCAACTCTTAAATACTTTAAAATCTATACTAAGTTAATTACATGTCTCATAGACCTCTGTGTGTAGTAATAGACAACTAAATGTAAGATGATAAATATAAAAATTTATTCATGTAAACTTATCTTTTATGATGAACAATATACCAAATGGAAAAGCTTTTGCTAGAGTGGAAAGCATATTCTTAACTCATATTAGTTGATTTATTGTGCTCATGCGTCAAGAGAATATCATATTTTACTAGTATAAATTCATTTTGAGGAGTATTTTTTTCACTGTTAAAGTGACATTTTCAAAGGCACTAAAATAATTTCTGCTGAGACAAATTTTTGTATTTGTATACACACACACTGGATTAAAAAACCAGATGTTATTTAAAATAAAACCCAGCTTGTAGAACAACAACTAAATGGCAAATGAAAAGTCCAATTTGTTTTTTGGCTATTTATATTGAGAATAAATAATACAAGTATATAAATTTTAAAATATACTCACAAAATTTACATGTGAATTTTCTATGAATATTTTAAACATTGCCTTCATATATATTTGTTGAAACTGGATTTCTGTATAGAAGGGCTTTAGCATAATGAAGACATACTTCATAGCTGGAAGTAAAAATTCTTGTGTATTGAACGACTTGCAACTTACTATGCAACTGACTGTGGTGTCATCTGTTATAGCACATCACACTTCAAAAGTAAATTATTTTTAAACTATAAGAGAACTGTAAGTTCCACCATATATTATCAAAATGATGGCAATAAAATTATGTATGTCAACTATAATCTTTATAATAAAAACATCTGCAAGGAATCCCAAATCCATGCTTTGGTAAAGATAAAAATCTCTGAAGGGTTTGAAGAGAAGTATTACTGTAACATCTATTTAGGATACTGGTTGTTAGTAAACTCCTTAAGCAAGTTTCTGGTGGTTTCCCAGTGGGATGTGTCTATACTGATTCTAGCCATGTTAAAGCCAGGAAATCAATGTAATCAGTGGAAAAAGATCCATGTCATCAGAACCTCATTTACTGGCCTTTTTTATTATATAGTAAAGTATCCCAAATGCATGTATTTTGGAATATTGCAAATTTTATACCTCTAGTGGTATAAACCCATCCTTATTGTTTTTCCTTTCACACTATGTTCAAGCTGTAAATATTGTGGTACAGTGCTTTAATGAGAGACTGGGCAGTTTTTTATTACAAGCAAGGATTTTATTTTTGCAGAAGGGAACAAGTATGGGAAGCTCACAGCATCCTGCGTGTGGGGATGCCCCAGCACGTGCTGCCTGCCTGGAACTTAGAAGCTCTGCCCTGGAGCAGGGCCAGGGCTGAGGATATATGAGGATTAGATTCCACTGGCTTGAGGTTCTGCACTTAAAAAAGGGAAGCAAGTCAAAAACATAGCCAAGGTCCCCTGGGATGGCTTTTAAAATTCTTCATACATCCAGAGATGAGAGATGTTCGCTTCCAGTCCTGTTCTGCTCTGGAGTTAAAGTCTTGATGTATTTCTACAGAAAACCTGACAGAACTCGGACCGGTATTATGAAGAAGTAGGAGTTTCTGAACAAGGTACATTTGAAATATTACCCAAATTATATTGAAAACAGAAACAATTTTTGGTTTGGTTTTTTTTTTCATTTATGCTTTCTGATGTAACAATCCTTGGGGAAATGACCCCTATTATAAGCTGAGTTTAGCTAACAAGATATAGTATAGCACTGAAGTTCAGGAAATGATGCTTCCTGTTTTGTATTCCAATTCAGTTAGAAGTGCATTATGGTATCTTTTGTCTCTATTTAAATCTCGTAATTGTTAAAGCTGAATCTTATAGATGCACATTTTTTGTTGCAACCTCACTATATTAATGAAATTAAATCCTTGATGTAACAACAGCTTTTTAAAATCTCAGTAGGTACTGAGGTTAACTCCTGGGACCAGAACAGAGTAAATGTACTGCAAGCCAATCTCTGTATGACAGATATGAATTTAAAATATTTTATTTTTATTTGTAAATATAGGCCAATTCTCTTTAGTCAGCAATCCACAATGGCATAAACCAGGACTAACTCCATTGAAATAAATGGCTCTACTTGAACGTAATACTGTTTTAGGAGGAGGAACATTATACGTTTAAAACTCAAATATATTAATTCAGAAGGACAGTTTGACTCAGACAGATTTGCTTTACACACCTTGCTACAAAAAACAATATTCAGAGTGCTTTAAATACTCATTTTCCTGTCTTTGACTGACATTACTAATTTGTTATTGTTGTTGGATTGATGCTTTTTTCCCTGTTTTTTGTTGTTGTACTTGGTCTTGATTGTGTTCTCTTATTCTATTGATTTTTCAGGCACTGCTGTAGAAAAATATTATGAGCTTAAGTTGTTCAGCTATCCAGGGAGAGGAAAACCTTGAAGGAAACAAAGCAAAATTATTTGCCTTTTCCAGCCAAGAGTGTAGGGCATCCACCGTGGTTAAAAGGAGAGATGACGATCAGTAGCATTGCTAGTTTAAATCCAGAGAAGATGCTTTGATTGGTGCAAAGACACTCTGTTTTCATGCTGGCATAAATACAGCTAAAATTTAAGTGTAAATTGAAGAAATGATAGGTAATGGAAGTTTTGCTCTGTGGACACTTCAACACTCTATAAAAAAGGTAGTAATTTTAACAATGACATCTTAAATTAAAGTTACAGGTTTGATACACACGTATGTGAGTGTGTATTTATATGTATATATATATATGTATATGTCTTAAAGGAAGTGGAACAAGGAAATTATTGATGTAGGATCAAGTATTCTGGAGAGGCTAGGACTGTCCTGCAGTAGAGTCCTAGGGAAATCTGAAAAGTCATGAATTATGGAAAATTAAGAAGTAGAGGAAAATGTAACAATTGTTTTTAAATGGTCTTCTTTTTTCAGGATTTGTTTTCTGTGCGTTAGGATGTTTTCTTTCTTTCATACTTCAGAAAGGTTCCACAGTAGAAGTAGAATACACATGCATCTCTTGTTGGGGTGCCCACTAACCCTGTCTTACATTGGTCTTCACAATGCATTTGTAGAGACCCTTTGTGGAATATTTTAGATTATTTTTGTTTCTGCTTCTCTATTTGCACATTACAACAAGGTTTATTGTTCTGCTTATGTGTGTGGGTTTTTTTTAAGACCAGCATATTTTGATCACTGTGATTATCTGGGAGATCAGGTTTTTATTACTGTTGTATAATATGATTTTTATATTTTTTCTGAAATATTTCAAAGGGCAGAATGATGTTAGCTTGTGCAATATAAGCATGGATTACAGTGACTTCCCAAATATTTCTTTAAAAGTTATTTTTTTTAGTTTCTGGTGTTTTGTTTCTTTCTAATTGCTACAGAAACAGTCCTCTTTAAATTATGGTATGAAAATAAATATTTACAGCATGGTTTTTTGGGTTTTGTGCTCAATAGTTCTGATTTGAAGAAAGCCAATAGAAGTTTGGGATGGAAGAGATCTTTTTCTTCTTTTATAGTTGTTTAGATCTGCAGGAGGAGGAGATATGTTTTGCAGCTTGCAAAAAATATTTGCATCTCAGAGTTTTACCAAAATCTTAACTGATAGTGAAGATCAGTAGCTCATAGGAAGGAATGTGATAGCTGTGAATATCAGTAAGCTTTCTGGTTAGGTTTTTGGTTTTTGTTTTTTTTTTTTTTTGGGTTCCTCTAAAATTGTACTCCTGAAAACAGGGTAAAGTATATATGAATACAAAGATGCTTGAAATTATTTTATGATGTGTTTGAAAGAGAAGCAAAAGACCTGCAACCCTTTAGAGATTTTTTTTTTTCCCCTGCAAGTAAAGGCACTATTGGGGAACTCAAATATTACAGCAGCTCAGCAGTGCAGGAGCCCATAGCATGCAGGTGCACCATGAGATGCAACTGTGGTATTGCTCAAAGGGCTGGTCCTGCTTCACACTTTGTTCCTGACTTTGTGTCTTAATGGAGTTAAAAGGCAGCTATTTATTTCTTGCAGAGTCTGTAACAAATCACAAATGCCTGAGCTGTGCACAGCAGCTGCCCTTGGGCTGTCTCCATCAGCATTTCAGGTCTGAGGTGTGCTTTGGGAACTTCCCACTCACTCCCACTGCCACTCTTACTGCCCCTTGATTCACCACACAAACTGGATTGCTGCCTGCTGAAAGCAAAGGCATACAGGTGCCCAAGGAATGCACCTATAATGAGCTGCAGGCACTAAGGGATTGCAGTCCCTAAAAAGGACTAGGGCTAGCCCAAAGTAAAACTGATGAAACATGTAATGTGGGTACCAGGCTCTTGGGACAGTTTCAGTTTAGAGTGTCTCTACAGAGCCCCACTCCCTGTTAGTATTCATATAGTTACAGTTAAAGAGGCTGAAATTCAACCTGGAGATAATTCCCAAAGTATCTCAGCAATTTCTTTAGGACTGCATCTCAAGGCCCTGAGCCAAATTGCTGAAATGATTCACTGGACCTGGCTCTACATAATCATGACAGTAGTGATCGTGTATAAATCTTGTTTTGTTTTGTTTTGTTTTGTTTTATCTTCTGTTGGCATGCCTATGAAAGTGATGCAGATTTTTTGCTCTGTGCTTCCCCTGCATCTGCCAAGCCTCTGTGCAGCAGAACCACTGCAGCTCTGCTGCATTTTGGGTTTGCCTCTGTCCTCACCATGGATTTCACAGCACCTTCCCAACACACAGACATAAGGCTGAACAGAACTGTCAGTGCTTCTTTATGGCAATAAAGTTTTTAGTTTCAGAATGGTGCAAAAATATCTAAATAATCATGAAAAGGAAAAATTTTTGTGAGAGAAATTGGCAGCAGTGAAAGTAATCTGTCCTGTCTTCATATAATACTGCCCTCACTATGTTTTAATGTATTTTCTTGTTTCCTGCTAAAATAAAAAATAGACTATGATGCAGTGTTCAGGATAGATTTTAGGTAGCCACTGAACTGACAATTAGTTATGCAGGAAAGCCTAAGTAACTTATTTTCTTTTTTAATTGTTTCAATTTCTATATACATGCAAAGACTTAATTTTCTTTGAATTTCTTCAGCATACAAGACAAAGGTGTGTCTATATTATAGATTGATATTATTTTTCTTCACAGAGTAAAGCTTTTTTCTTTGAATGAATAGAAAGTACTGTGCAGTTCATAAGAAAATAGGAAATTGGAAGAATATTTCTCTGCTGATAGAATATTTGCTGTTAGTATACAGAGAACTACTACCTTTCCACTTTTTATTATTTAGGTATTTTTTTTGCAATATGCCCAGTAATCACAGGTCATTGCTTTTGAACCTTGACAATTCATGCCATGTATTGAGTTTCTTTTAAGTAAATTCGATGGACTTGTAGGAAGAAAATTAGTTGTTCTTGAGGTCATATTCTAATAATAGCAATGTTCCTGATGATCTGGGGGTTTTTAAAATGTTTTTAGCCTTTGGTAATCATCAGGAAGCTTTTCCTCAAGCTTGAAACCTGAGTAGGGATAAAAGGAGGCAAGAAAAGTGATACACTGACCTAGCAAAAATAGATAAAGAAATAATTGGCTGAAATAATATCAGTGTGTGTGATTGATCAAAACATGAGGAGAATACCTGCCAGGTGATCAGCACTTTCTGCACCACCAGTTGTTACTGACCTGACCAGGAACTGCAAGGGAGACCGTGCAGCAGAGACAGGACATTGCCAGGCAGCAGGAAAAGCAGTCGGAGTGGCAGACAGCCAAAACTGCAGATGTTTAGCAAAGGTCAACATAAGAGTAGACAGAAAACATATTCACATAAGACTTCAGTCAAATGTATCTCAGGTTATACTCATGTTGCTTTACCCTGAAGCCTGAAGGAGCTGATACTGAAGAATCACAAAACTGAAAAGAATGTGGTTTTTGGCAAGCAGGCTGTAGGAGCTGACATACTGCACTGCTCAGTGATCTGCTCTGGGAATAAGCTTGGAAGGTAAAATGAATTTTACACCAGACCAGAAAATTGTTGTTAGTTTGTGAAGTTTCTTCTTAATTCATATTAGACAGTAGTCAATTTATCATGCTTATGATTCAATAAAATACTTTTCCATATTCTTTTCTATTAGTATATTTTCATACATGAAGGGATATCTTACTGTTATAGATAAATTTCACTTTCAAAGGTACTTAGAATGTGTTCAAAATCTTAATTTTCTCTAAGTGTGTAGCAATTACACCAAAATTTCATCAAAATCTGGTTCTTGCTGTTTCATGCATTAAATGTTAGTTCTTTTTAATAATTGAGTAAAGATTTCTGTTCCTATAGTTCTTACTGATTTTTTGTGTAGCTCCTCTAAAATTTTTTTAATCTATATATCTAGTGGCAAACTGTTAGATTGAAGTGGAGACTAGGGTAGAAGGAGATGATTATATTTATAAGAATTATATTAAATGGGTATAGCTAAACCAGTAATCAAACCCAGGAAAATATAATTTTGAATATATTGAAATACTAGTGGAGGGATATGTTGGCTATTTGCTCCTTTCACACACAGTTTTTGGGTAATATTAAAGACTACCAACCAATGAAGGCATTTAAGTGTAGTTTCTTGTTTGACAGAGAAGGATTTTATTTGCATATTGTCCATATAAATGAGAATGTCTGTACATCTGCTGTAACACAAGAGTTTCCTACTCTCTAACACATTACAATGTGGGTGTTACCTGTGATTCCTGGCAAAAAGGATACATGTATCAAGTGTTCATTCATTACGATTTTGCTATTAGCAGCTGCTTCTGGTAGACACTGTTTCACACATTGCTGTTGCTTTAGTTATCTAAAGGATGCTGGTACAGGCCACACTTCCTGGTTTGGTGCAGCCAGGGTTGTCCTAAATACATTTCCAACTTGTGCCCACTGGAGGTAAAGATGACAACTGAAAACATCTTCTGGGATGTAGCTATCATTTTCCCTTTATTGTTCATCGCTACCCAGACTTTTCTCTTTATAGTTTATCACCACCCAGTTTTTTCTCTTTTTTCTCTTTCCTCTCTCCTTAAGCTATCTGCCAAACCAACCTCTCTGATAAGTTTGACTGTGGATCTTTGATGCAGTAATATTCTATACTAAGAAGGACAATTTTCTGAAAGGAGGAATAAAATATGAGTATCCATGACTGAAGACCTGCAGCTGAAAAGAGTGGTTTATGATGTATAGAAGTCGGGATAAGAATAAGCTATGTGCCCATGAAATAGAAGATGGTAACTGCAGAGGTAGCTGGATTTTTCATTTGTTGTTTGTGTTGGTTTGATTCTGGCTTGCTGTACTGAACAGAGTACTGTGAGGAACTTTTATGTATAAATCCACAGAAAAATCAAAGTATTTCATTAAAATGATGTTACCTTTCAACTTGGCAACATCAACTGCGGAGTTTTGTATCTTTGATTTAAATAATAATGAAGAACAATTGTCTGTTTTAAAGATGATATTTTCAGTTTTGCTGAATTCTTTATTTGTCTTATGAAGAGAATTAAGTAATGATATAATTTACTTAATTTATAATTTAAATTTACTTATTCATTATGTCTTCTTAAGCTCTTCATTTAAAGGTGCCAGGCTTCACCCCTAAAAAAATAAATCTCAGCCTTTGTAGCCTTTATGCCAGTACTCTTCCCTTTTTCTTCTCTTTCTCAGCAATATCTTTATTTTAGATTGTGATTAGTGCCAGAGAAGTATTTTCATTGATCTGTGCTTATCAAGAGGGTCTTCCCCCCCTTCAGTGGTCATAGTGGGTTTTTAATTCTAGATGAACTATTTCATATGGTTCTTTCCCCTGTGCTTCTATTAGGCTTGGCAGTGCTGCATTCCATCTGCCATTGTTTCCCCTTTCACTGAGCTCTTTTAAGCAACCTAAAAGCTCCTTGGCCTGTTTTGGCCTTAATTAATCTAAGACTTGTTGTGTCTGCTGTAAACATTTCCATCTTATTGTTAGTCCCATTTCCAGATGATTAATAAATAGATTAAACATTTTCATCCTTTGTAAAGAACCTGAGGGCACCCTGCTGTTAACCTTTAGCCACATGGAGCAGTGACCACTAATAAATGCATTCTGATTCTGTGTTCTCCTTTTTGTAGTTGATTTCTAGTCAATGACAATGCTTTACTTCTCATCCTGTGATTACTGAGTTTCTCTAATAGCCTGTTGTGGGGACCATTCTCAAAGGCTTTTTGGAAGTCCAGAAAACATGTATGTGCCAGTTCTTTCTTATCTGCTATTTATTGACATGCCAAAAGAATACTAATAGGTTAAAGACATATACAGGGCATTAAGGCATCTAACTTAGATCCACATATTTAACATTTTTGCTTTTAATTGGGTCCTCAATTATTTCTGCAGTAATATGTGTGTGAAGCTGAATTCTTTCTCAGTTTCTCTCAGGAGTTACATGAAGATTACTGCTGTCCTATGTGGTTCGGTATACTAACTGATTTTGATGGGAAACTGCATTATTGTGGAGTTATTTTGATTAATCTTAAATTGCTTTGGGAGTCTTGAATAAAGAGTATTCCATTCTTGAGATACATCGATCTTTTATGTTATTTATTTATTCCAACAATTCCTCTTATGATACTTCAATCATCAAAAGTTCCTTTTCTTTATTTGGAAACTCTGGTATATCCTCGGTGCTATGAGTCAAAAAGTGATGTAAAAAATAATATGCTTTCTCTTCTATATTCTTATCTTGTTTAGTTTCCCCTTTAACTTATTGGGAGGGGAATCATGGTCTCTCTTGGTCATATTTTTCATAACTAGGTACTACATGTATTCTTCTTTAACCATCCCACTTCCCTCTTCAGATGTACTTGTCATTGTTTATGCATCTTATACACCATAAGCACTTTGTGCCAGGTCCACTGGAAAATCCACAACTCCTGCACTCCCAAAAGTAACTTGAAGCTTCCATGTTCAAAAGTCTGATTGGGTTGAAGTGTAATTTATCTATTTTATTTTTATTTTTAGCTCTGTATAACTTGGAAGGGAGAGTAGCATGTTCTCCTCAAAGGTGGGAGCAGAATTGGAGCCATGTGTGCTGGGTCATGCAATAGCGTCAGAGCTGGAAAGGGAATAACAAGGTAAACTTAAATTCTGATGAGAAATCTAGGACAAAAAAGAATCCTGGGAATTCTTACTGATATAGTCTTTCTAAGTATTTGTTTTCCAAATCTTTCTCCCTGTATGTTTTGCAGCATCTATGCACACACATGCCTCATTTTCTCAGGTGTTGCTTTATAAAACCATTGTAATATGCATGGGTTCTGTACCCATTCATTCAGAAAAACAAGCAGATTTGGGTTTTCTTAAAAGATCTCTCCTCCAGAAACCCAGCAGGCTTGAGGCTGCCATTCTCCACTATTTGTATAATTGCCTGGTAGCTGGAGAACTCAGTTATGAGGAATTTGCTGGTGTTATGTTTGGTGTCCTCCACAGCTTGAAGATATTCAAAGGCACTTGAACATAGTGAATAACATTGAGTGGTAGCTGAAGGGCTTTAAATGAGAAATACGTAGCAATAAGTTGCTCTGCCTTCAAAACTATTTGGTCTTTTTCTCTGTATTTTGAAATTTCTGACTAGATTTTGCTGATGACTGGTAATGACTAGTAGTAATAATAATTCTAAAAGTATTTTGATAAAAAACTCGAACCACATCTGCTGAATTACTTTTGATCATATATGTCTTGGCATTGCTTTCACCTCATACAGAACTCTGATGCTGCACAATTCCCTCCTCCTTTGAGCAACGAAAGGTGCTTTTATGTCACAGAAAGTGTGGAGTACCTGTTCAAACTCTCCTACCTATCACATTAATGATTTTGGACTTAGGACAGAGCAATAGTGGAACAGCTAGCCTGTTTGAAACTATTCCCACCCGAGTATACCTACATCAATATGTGCCCTCCAGGGAATGTTTTAAACCATTAAAAGCTACAAGGTTTGAGACTTTACCAAAGCTATATATATGCAGCAAAAGACCCAGAGGAACTTTTGCCTCAGTAATAGCTTCTTCTGGGTCTTCTAGCATACACCAGGGCATATTACAAACATCAAAATATGCTCAGTGGATACAGGCTACATTTCAGCTCCTCCAGGGATGTTTTACAGTAGTGGAAATAGAATCCCTTCTCTGTTCTACTCTCATAAGCATTCAAGTAGGAATTACTTAGGAGGACAGTCTCAGAAAAACAGTGTCTAAAGAATATTAAGAGGAGTGACCTGGCTTTCAGAGATGCTAAGCACTCACATGCTGAGTTAGGACACAAATTAGGATCTCATTTCTATCACATGAAAAATTTAACACAGGAATAAATGCTTTTCAATGAAACTAAGACAGTTCAATGTACTTGGTAGGAAAAAAATGTAGTCCTTTTTGAGTATGAAATTTTTTTTTTTCAGATTTTTTGATGTTTGCCAGTGATCATTCTGGATACTTCTGTAAAATCTTCTTACAGCCACAATAAAGAATAAAATATTCCATCATATCATTAAAGTGTATTTTGTTGTGGAGGTTATTTTTTTTCCCCAAGCATACGACATAAACAGTGAAGACTGTCTATAAGAAAATTATTGTTTTCACTACAAGTGGTTTATCTAGAGATGTTGCTGATGCCGTAGCCAGGTACAATACCTTTGTCTCTTTACATGAGAAAGAACATGTTCTCTATAGACTGGCAGGAGGTGAGTTTTCCAGATGGAAGAAGAGAAATTCAGACAGTGTGGTGTGCAGATCCCTTTAACATAAACCTGAGCTGCTTAGCTAACTTAGTACTAGGAATTTTGTGGTTGTAAGCAACTCACTTCAAGTTGACATCATGTCAGGTTTTGCATTCTATTTGGATGTGATCAGTCTTACATGCAGGGGCAAAGGACTTTGTGGTAAAGTATTTATGCTTTCTGTTTAGCTAGAAAAAGACAATTGATGGGCAGCTTAAAAGATAATAATAATAATAATAATATTTCATTTGATTTACTTTCCTAGTTAAGCAGCATATTAAAAGAAGTTCTGCACTCACTATGTAAAATTGTGATGAGGGGAAACTGTTTGGAGAAATCATTCCTTACACATTACTTTTCAAAGATTTACTGAAGGTTGAAATATTTATCACACAGTTTATGAACAGGTTCAATATTGCTTTCTTCCTTTCTGAAAGTAATGAAAAAAAAATACCTACTTACCATTTACCTAGTTAGGCTATATTAATAAGGACCCTTTTGCCCAAATGTTTTCCAAAAGACTGTCATAGACAAGGTGAGCTCAAATTTTTTAGGTAATATTTCAGTCAAGAGAAGTGTCCCACAAAGGCTGGTTTTTTCTTCTTCCAGTAGTCGCCTCCCTGAGAATTGATTGCTTGCCAGAACTAGTCTGCTCTTGCAGGAGCTCACCATTCAAAGAGTGAAATAGCACACTTACCATCTTTATTGAGTGGAGGCACTTTCCATACTGCAGCCCTTTAAATCAGGTGCAGCACTAGCTGCTTCCTTGTAGGTGACATTCCGTGGATATGTAGCATTTCAGGTGAGACCCTCTGGAACATGTTCATTTAGCACTTCATGAAAGGAAAGCAATCAACCGGCTTAAAATAATCCCTTGTGGTTTCCCACCATAAAACTGGATACATTTTGCTCTGTCTGGCATGGCTCTAAGATGTTTCTGTGTACAAGATGTTCCCATGTGCTGGTAGTCACTAGCAGTTGACTCAGTTCCTTGAGATCATCAGCAAGAAAAAGCAACAGTAACTCATAGTTTTGCTTGTGGCTGGCATTAAGATTAAGCTGAAATAGAAATTTTGAATGAGATCAGAGAAAAGGGTTAACTACATTTTTGAGCAGTGTAAGTGTTCTGTCTACACAGCACCTACTTTTCTAAGTTTTTTTTTCCCACTAAATCAAGAAAATTAGCATTAAAAGCATAATTAATGAGCTCCCTGTGTCCAAAAGTAAACCAGAGGATACCTATTTTGGAAAAATGCCTAGTGCTTTTTTTTAAATTGTTTTTTTGTTTAATAGATGTAGATTATATGTTTTCATGCACGTTTTAACTTTTAAAATGTAGAAACTTCAATGCACTTGAGGACATTAAAACCGAGTCTGGATTAAGAATCTGCATAACAGATCAGAATTCAAGGTACATTAAAATAACAATGTTATAAACATCTCAAATATTTCCGAAGTGGAAACTTGACTGGCTATTAAACTAAACAGAAAGCTTAGACTGACTACCATGTGATGCTTTCTCTCTGTAATATCTGTAATACTATATTTGTGTAATGGAGTTTGCAAGAAAATCTTATATAAAAACCTGTATGGACGGCTTTACTCAATAAAAAAATATTATGTGCATGAAACCTGTTATCTGTTTGGTTAATTCAGGGATCACGCATGGTATCCCAGAACTTCCTGGATCTATGAGATCAAGTGTGTTTATTTCAGGTGTTATGAGGGTTAGTGAGTGTCTCTTAATTTCATAGGTTTCCATTATCCTCCCAGCGATTTTTTCCTCAGGTCAGTTTTCTTCAAAAAGACAAAATTTTTTGCTTGCAGAGAAACATCATCTTTATTTTTGAGGGACCAAATGCACACTGACAGGAAAAGTTAAAAGCTCCTTCTCAAAGATTGACTTTTCTACACTATAATGAAGAGTTTTGCCTGTAGTTTAATGATGTTCTGCATCTTGAGTTTGTATTTAAGGTTACAACATGCTTTAGGCTGGTAATTGGCCATTACTGAGTTAATAAAAACATAAAATGACCTATCTTTTCTTGATGTAAAAAAGCAATAGCACAGTGTCCCTTTGGAAGGTCTGAGGGCTGTAAAATATAGTACAAGTGGAGTCAGTTAAGTAATTTTTGAATTCCAGTTATGAACAGAATTTGCAAACAAATTGTTTCCTTCATTACTTTGCACTTCAACCTAGAAGATGCTGGTCACTCATAGAAGAATTAGATTTGCTAACATGAAAGTGCATTGAAGTAGTGGCCTTGGATAAGAATTGTGTAAGTTACCTTTTTTCCCATACTGAATTTTTTTATGAAAAGGGAATTTTTCCAATGTGACCTTTACAATTGTATTCCATCTATGTATTGATCCAGGGGCTGAAGATGACATAGTAGACCTTAGGAGTGATATTTAGCTTGGAGTTGTTTTCCCTTGTCTGGGAAAAAAAAAGTATCCCCTGAATTATATTTGTTTCACTGGCAGAGAGCTAAATCATGACTCTTCTGTAAAGTCTGAATAAACAAGCTTTTTGAGGGGTTTTGCTAGGATTTGAAGGAATTGAAAGAAATCCCCTTTTGGGCTGCAGAACACTTGGGATGTAATTCGTCTTGGCAACTTTTGCTGTCCGAAAGCTAAGTGTCTGGTTAAGCAAGTTAACTTGGCTCCCTACATAGTTCATGGGGAGAAATGGTTTCCTCTCTTCTCTAAATAGGCATTTAAAATAGATGGGTTGAATTACCCTCTGGAGTTTCTGCACTCTTGCCCTTAATTAGGGAGAGATTCATCAGTTCTACTTTAATGTCTAGAAGTTAGACTTCAAAGTCTTAGTTAAACACTGTGTATCAAAGAGGAAAAAACAACATTTCCAAAGAATTGTCCATCTTCCTCTAATATGAGCATTTGTGATAGGGCAAATGCATGTATGAAGGGAGCCTAAGGTGACAGATATCTAAGAAAGATGGGAGGTTAGACTAGATAGCTAAAATTAAAACAGATTAATTTTTCTCTGGTTACTCAGACAGCAAGTTAGCCACAAGAACTGCAGATCAGATGTTTCTGTGCTCTGAGGAAAGCAGGGCTATGAATCCATCATGTTATAGATGTGCTGCTGATCTCCCATTGCCTTTTCTCCTGATTTTGTGTTGGGGAAAAGCTATATGGTAATTCAAAATATGTTTGAGAAGTGAAGTGTCTCTGCAGGATGTCTCTGCATCAGAGCCTTCTGCACAGTGGAGGCTCTTGATTGCTATGCCTTTGGATGCTTTCCACAGACACTCTGCAGGTTTAGATGTCTAAAAAGAGGCGGGGCTGTTGTTTGCAACAAGACTTTGTCAGTGAAAATACTACATTTGCTACGTGCCAAGAAATGTCAGTTCAAATTATTTTTCCATGCAAAAGCAAGGATTAGGGAATCTAATGAAGTGAATCACTTAAGATGTACATGCTTGCCCTTCTTAGAAAATGGTGTTATTCTGCATAATATTCTTTGTACTTCTTTAGCACTCAGTGATTTCCTTTTAACCCGCATTTAAAAACAACCTTATCTTTAGCAGCAGTCTGGATTTCAGTACAAGGGTTTTTTTGAGAAAAATTTCAACTATTTACTATCAATGAGTCCCTGCTGCCTAGTTTGACTACAAACCTATTTCTCTAGGCTTTGGTTTAATGAGTAAATTAGTGCAATGTCAAGTAGAATACAGATGTGCAGGATGCCAGCTACTATCCTCTAACTGCCTGTGTGCATATGCTTGTTCTCTGATAGTACTGAGAGCAGTTCAACAATACTTATTCTACCCACATTGTCAGTATTATTAAGCAAACATACTGAAGGACACATTAAGAGGTGGTTTTCTTCCCTCTCTTTCCTCTTTTTCCCCACTCCCTTCCTTTCATCCAGGGTCACACATGGAGAAGTGTGGGGCATGAAAAGAACTAACACCTCTCTAATTGTCTCCAGGCACTTGTTCATAGAAGAGGGACAGTTAGAAAGTCAAATAAAGGTTCAAGCTGTAGTAATGAGCCTATGGTCTTCCACTTGCATACTCCTTCTTATCCAGGTAACTGTAATAAGATTTTCCTAAAGTTCCTTAAGGTTATCCTTAAAAGTAATCCTGGTGATCATAAGACCATTTTTTATTGGCTTTATTCTAGCTTTTTGAGTCCTGGATTTGATCTTTTAATTTTTAGTCTCCATACATCTCTTTCCATGACTGTATCCATGACTCTTGGAACTATTTGATTGAAATCCAAAACAAGAAAGGAATGGAGACTAGCAGTTTATCTAACCCTCTGAAATAAAAATCAGTGTGTCTCTCAAAAGCTCAAGGTAAGCCAAAATATTTAAAGATTGCAAAAACTTGCTAAAATTAATTTTTTCACTTGATTCTATTTGCTTTAGTAAGGTTTATCTTTTCTTGTGTTCCTCAGAAACAAAGAGAATGAGTACTTGCCTCTGTCTTTCTGGTGTGAGAATTGTCTCCAAATTGCCTCTAAAGAGCATGACTTAGGGACATGACACTCAGAAAGAAAAATGCAATGCCAAGCATTAGCTTTAATTCAATGCAGTTGATACTACGAAGCATTCATCTTTTTTTAGGGAGCCTTCAATGAACATATCTATATTAGATTTCCTTCCTTTGCTTGTACCCTGGTTGCTAAGGAGAATGAATGATAAACATAAGAAATATGCCCAATTAGCAGCACAAATGTAAGGATCAGGAAGATCAGGCTGAGAACTGTGCAGAGCTCTCCGAGAGGCAGAAGAATTTGTTCTGTATTATGCCGAAGTGATAGAAGGTTTCAAGTTCTAAGCCTCACAGTTGTGGTATTTATAAATAAGTTTTCTCCAGGTGGTTTCTATGTTATTTTTAAAATATTAGACAAGAAATATTTGCTATTTTTCTATCTAATCTATTTTTCTTGGAAAATATCTCCTATCGGACTTTTGTGCGAATAAGCATCTGTCACTGACTGAGCCTTACATCACCTTTTGTCCCATCAAATGAATTTTCAGCACATGGTAGAAGAAAGTAGAAGACTTAATTAGGCATAATTGTGGCATAATGGGAAATTACAGTAGAGACCACTGGAAAGGTGGTCACTGCTGCTACATACTTTAACTGAAAAGATTAAGGACTGAAAAGAGCTGACATGGTAGAAGAGGAAAGAAGGAAGAAATTATTTAAAAAACATAAATTGGTTTACAGAGGTGGTATTGCAGGGCTAAGGCAACAACTAATGAACTAAGAGAGAGGTCTGTGTCCATGTTGACAGGTTTATATGTGCTTATTTAAGTGGTTTTCCTATTGCACTTCCAGGCATATATTTGTCATAGTCAGATGTTTTGGAGGAGGAGGACAGAGAGAAGGAAAAGGAAGAAGAAAATCCAGGAGAAATAGAAGTCTTTATCTGCTGTCAGGCTGAAAAAAAAAAAAATAAAGCAAGTCTTCACATCTCCCAGATGCAACTTGAAAGGCAGTTGTAATTTTATACTAGCTGAAGTAATTTTATCAGGATCAAGCAAATTTCACACTAAACTAGGTGAACCTTTGTCTACATAGAGCAAATGACACACTTTAAAAACCATGATGTGGTTATAGGACTTACAGAAAGTGAAGAAGCAACTTATATACAAAAGTAGCTGGAAAAAAGTAGTTTGCATTATGAAACTTTCAGAGCAACACTGTACAGTTCATTGAAATAATTAATAATAACAGCATCTAATATTATAATGATCTACAAAGCACAAGGGATGGACTTCACATTTTAGAGAAGCTAGAGTGAGTCTTGAACGGAAAAATCAAGTGATATCAGAACTGAAGAAGAACTTGAACCTTCTATGCTTAAATCTCAAAGTTTGAATGTTATCCTTTTATTTATGAGCTGTGAACAGAAATAGGACCTCTGCCCTTGAGTTCAGAAGAGAAAAACAATTAGCCATGGGATATTTTTTATGATTCTGAGAAAATATTGCAGAATGCAGATTGTTCAGAAATATTATATTCCAAATAAGTTTTTGTGTAAGAATTAAATAAATAAAAAAGAACATCATAGTCTGGTTTTGAAGATAAGCTTGAATCTGAACCAACCATCAACAAATACTGTTATTTGAAGTCTATGAACAGAGCATATGAGGTGATTAACTCATGTTACAAGAATGTTTATGGCTTCTTGTTCATTAACTCTGAAATCTAACAGTGTATGTTCCAACAGCTGAAAACAGATAATTTGTTAAAAGTGTCAGTTTAGTGTCTCAGTCAACAATAATATCAAGACCCACTTAAGATGACTTCTCAGATGCAAACAAGCACCTGAACTCGAGTTTGCCTGATCTCCAGTTTGCTGTTTTCTCAAAAGTGGGCGGTCAGCTACTGTTGGCTAAACATGATAGGGAAATAAAGCAGAAATTGCTATGCTATTGCTCCTTGTTTTTTAACTTCTGTGGTCCCTTTGCTGTCAGTAATGCTGCTTCACGAGACGGGTGGACTCACATTGGGTAGATTTAAGGCCTGCAGGTTTCAATTGTATGTTTGAGATGTTATTTCCTTATTTTATCTTTGATTGGCCTTGAGCTGAGAACAGAAGTTGCATGTATTTTGTGAACAGATTAGAAAAGGATATGCCAGCCCACTGTACCAGTTACAATACTAAAAAAAAATAGAAGAAAATAAAGAATATAATAAGAAAAAATAAAATCAGTTCCAATGTAAAAAAACTTAAAAAGTAAAAAGTAATTTAAAAATAAATCAATACACTCTAGAAAGTCTATACTGATTTTTTCTGTCTCTAAGTCACAATATTATTTGACTGCAGTATAAAAAGACAAAAGGAATGATAGAATTTATAATTCAATTTCAGGGAAACTTCAGGTATGCTTGAAAACATATTTGAAGTAATAACAAAAACTGCAGTTTTGGCACACAATCACCATAAGATTGCTGCTTCAGATCATGGGATTTGTGAAGGAATTTAGCTTCTTATCTATTAAAGTACCTTTGTATAGGTTAATGATGCCCTTCAAAAAGACTTAAATATGTTGTCACAGTCTAGGAAATCCGTGTGTGGACAACTGGATGTATTAGAACCATAGAATCATTAAGGTTGGAAAATATCTCCTAGGATCATCAAGTCCAACCACCAACCCATCACTATCACCATGTTCACCATTAAACCATGCCCTCAGGTGCCATAAACACATGTTTTTTTAACTCTTCTAGGGATAGTGGTTCCACTACTTCCCTTAGCAGTCTGTTCCAATGCTTCACAACTATTTCCATGAAATAATTTCTCTTAATGTCTAATCTAAACCTCCCCTGCTGCAACTTGGGACCATTTCCTCTTGTCCTGTCTCTTGTTACCTGGAAGAAGAGTCTGACCCCACCTCTTCCCCCTTCTTTCAGGTGGCTGTAGAGAACGATATGGTCTCCCTTGAGCCTGCTTTTTTTCTGGCTAAACAAGCACAGCAACTCCTCCTAAGGACAAACTAAAGTCACTGCAAAAGTGGCAGTGGATGATACTGGTCAGGGAAATTGCATGGTTTTATTGCTGGATAACATTTTCAGGAAATCTGGGGAAATCATATTAACCAAGGGAAGCATAAGAAGAGATGGACTTGTACTAGGGTAAAATGTATCAACCTGATAAGCGTTCAGCTGGAGAGATCTACTAGAGCTGTGATATGTGTTTAATTTTATGCAGAGTGAGTACTTCCTGGAAAGACAAACCAAGACAGTGCATATGTCTTTGTGAGACAGAATCCTGAATTTAAAGTATCACTGAGTTAGAACTTCGAAAGCATCGCCACCCATCAGCTGTCAGTAAAATACTCATCAGCATCTTCTTGATTTGCTTCAAATATGTTCACTGCTCTTGACAGGCACTAATGATGGCAATGGGATGCTCTGTGGGTAGAAATAAATAAATCTGACAGAGAAATATGATCATGGAAATGGCCCATCAAAATGGTGTCGATCATGATAATCGCTTTAATCTGAGAGCACTGTCAGTTAATAGATCTGTCTGTATGTATCTACGTGACCCTAATTGTTTTACCTTCTCAAGAAAGCGTCTGAAAAAAACGCTTGAAAAAATAGCTGGTGCACAGATGTAGCTTTAGAGAGCAGTGAAGGACAAGTGAGTTTCATGTCTGAATAGTTTAGGTTATTGCTGGAGGGTGAAAATTTAGTTCATACAAGCCAATGAGGCTTTGTTGGCGTGGCGTTCCAACCAGCTATTCACAGGTGGCGTGCTATTGTAACTGCACTCAAAATAGCACTGGCTTTTTTTTAAACCATAATGATAATTGAAGGTTTGGCAGTCAAATACTTCAGATAATTCCACTTTCAGCTTGCTTGGTGGAGCTAGTTAACGGAAGTAGAATACAGTGAATCTCTGGCAACTGCACAGGAGCAGCTTTTGAGGCTGAGGGTAGGCGTTAAAAAAGGAAAGCTATACGTAGCATAAGCATGTATCATTTAGAATATCGCTTTTCTTACTGTGTAGGACAGTGACATCTGAGATTAGCTGGGGTTCCTGTGCTAGCTGAATATCACTAGTAACATTTCTTAGCATGGGTCCTTGGTGCTGCTGAGGAAATACAACAGAGACTGTTGACTCTAAGAATCTGTCTGACTTCTTTGGATGTTGTCTCATGAAGCTAGGTAAGAGGAATCATAGCAAGTTGCTTTGTGTGAAGCTGTGATATTGAAGTTTGCTTGGTTTTAAAAAGCTGCTTGTGTCAAACAGTTTGTGGAAGTAGTAGTTCATGTCTTTTACTAGCTAGTCACATTTTTCCAGAATATTATTTTTATATTTCATTGGATGAACTTTGACTGCATTCAGATAGAAGTACATTAGAAAGATAGAATTTAATTTAGAATGGGATTTTCCTCTTTTCAATCAATAAGAATAATAAGGTTTATATCTTTGGGAGCAAAACAGAGCCACAGAGATATCATATTTTCCCCCCAGAGAATGCAAGACACCACGTTTTGGCAAGGGTAGCCTTGTCATTTGTCTTAGAAAGACTTTTCTAAAATAACTAAAAATTTTTGTTTTCAAAAGATATTTCCAGGTCTGACTCTCTACACAGATGAACATTGTCTAATAATTTGTTTCAGTTTATAGGTAGATAGGTATTGTTACCAAATTAGATTGTGTTAGTTTTGTGAACTGACTTTGAATTAGTGCAAATAAGCACATAATAATCAGGGCAGTGAGAATTCATGCTGTTGAAAAATGGGTTAGCTAGTGCTACAAATCTGCTTCCCAGGAAAATGGCCAAGTGGAACCTTTAAAAGCTCTTATTTTTGCTTGCCTTCAATCAGAAGATGGAATAAACTTAAAGTGTGATTCAAATTATTTGTAGGTTAGTGAAAATATGAACAAATCTGTAGCTAGGAGCCAAAGTTAGTGGCTGAAATCTGAAATATGATTTGAAATGATATCATTCTGGTTTCACTTCAAGCTTTGTTTTTTGAATATATTTCCCAGAGACAAACCTTGTGAGGAAATATTTATTGGGGCAAAAGGATAGAGTCACACAGATTTTGATCAAGAATTACGAAATTAAACTGGAATTAGGAAATGTTTGGCTAATTTCATTGGGTGAGGGAAAAGCCTAGCTTCAGGCTCTGAAGAAAGTGGCACACATGGGGTGACTTTTGTTAACAGGTATTGGATTCTCCTATCCTGTACATATGTGTGGTTCAGGTCCAAGAGCATTGGAATCGCTGATATTATGTTAGGCTAAAAGTTAAGGGAAAAGCAGGAAACTTGAGAATTAAGCTAAAACAAAATAAGAAATTGACTCTATATTCAGAGGGAGCTGTAAAAGAAGAAAAATACCTGTCTTGATATTTTTACCAGGAACATGTAAGCATCAGAACAGAGGGGCCAGAAGCTGAACACCTAAATAACTTCTTAAAAATCCTAAAAGTATGTTTTCTTCAAATATGATTCTCTGCTAAAATATCCTGCATAATTCGACATTTCCAAAGCAGTAAGTGTGGCTCTGGGAACCTTTGGGGTTTTTTCTTTGTGTTGTACTCTTAAGAAGAAGCCTGTTTTTAAGAGGTTGAGCTCATATTTGATAACCAATCTAAAGTACTCTTTAGGCATGTGATTTTGTTCAAAGAGAGAAAATTTCATACTTTCTTGAAAAATACTTTAGCTTCATTGTAGCTACTCTATACTTACTCATCAATTTTATGGTACTTGGATAAATTTCTGCTGTCATAGAGATGGACAGAAAAGATCCCAAGGCAGAATGTAGGTTGAACTTAGTCTTTTCTATAGTCTGCATAAGGAAAAAAAGGTAAAAAAAAATCTAAGTATCATTATCAGTCCTCTTCTATGAGTATTCCTACTAACAGATTCTCTTGACTACTTATATTACTCTTGAAAAAAAAAATCTAAATGTCTTTTTTGAGTCTTTAGTGATTTTTGCATCGCTCAGTTTAGCTCTCTAGTAGTCCAAAGGAATGGAAATTGAATTTCAGAATTCAGCCTCAGGCTCTTCCGGATGTATCAGCTTTTTGCTATTCACTCATTCCAGCACCCATGAGTCAGGACACCAAATGTTCCCAGCGAGGCTGCTTCCAGTGCCTCGCTGAAGCTGCAAGCAGTTAGTCACAGATGAAAGCAGCATGGATAAGTATCCATGTGGCATCAGGAAAAATACCATGGAGATATCTTTTTCAGCTGAATAACACCTGGCTGAGATATTTACAGCCATAAGCAGCCTCATTGTATGTGAAAATGGGAAGGAACTTTCCCACTGAGGCACTGGGCAAGACGGCAATGTCAAGACACGGCAAGGGTTATCTGTATGCAGAAGCTGGGCTGAATTAACTGTAGAGTGGAGAGAAATATTAAGCCATTTGTATTCTTTGAAAGTATATTCATTCCACTTTCAAATTATGAGAAGTTGTTGGATTTCCTTAAATCAAAGTGTGATTTATATAATTACTATATTATGATTATTATTAAAGGACTCGACATTTTGTAATGGCTTCTGCAAATAAAAGGGAAACTAAACAGGATTTTTTTTCTTTTAAGGGAACTGCTTCATTTAGTATTTAAATTAATTCACTCATTGTTTGGCATTCTCTGTTTCAAGATTATGCCTGAATGGAAGATTATTCATTCAGATTTTTTTCAATTTCACTGAAACTTCTTGTAAACATAATCTGTAATACAGAATCCATCAAGACCCAAGATGCAAGGACTCATAGACAGAAAAAAAAAAGCCCAAACAAAATCCAACTCATTCTAATTATTGAGTTAATTAAATTATGCTTGCAGTGATTTTATTTGTTTGGTTGATTGGTTTTCTTCAATTTCTTTCATGGAAACATGGAAAATATTTAGTTTTGTCAGCTTTTAAAAACTCAATTGCCACATTTATCTTGTTATCTAGGCAAAGTAATTTATCATTTAAAACCATATGTCATAAACATTTGTTAAATCTGTATATGAATGATGTTCAAGCCAACAAAAGAAATGAAGCAGAGAAAGAAAGAAAAGCAATCAATTTTTAGACCAGTCAATAGTAGAGCTTATATCATTATGTATGCATTACTTCTGTATAGGTAGTCCATGTTACAACTGCGTTGGCAGAGAATTAAGAAACGGAGAAATGTTGTTACTTAGGAAGATTAATTGGCAATATCACATTTATAACTAATTTCAAACCCAGCTGTGTCTCATGAGTAAGTCAGTATTTTACATTTCTGAACTGGTCTGTAAACAAGAGTTTTGCTTATTACTGGGAGTGTTCAGGATATAATTATGATTTTCTCTCTATTTGGCTCAAGAGTGGCCTTATTCAGGATGCTTAGGAAGACTGAAGTCCTCTACTGTGCAATAGTACCACCTAATCCATTACATGTTTTCCGTGGTCATGGAAGGCAGTTGCTCTTACTGAGTCTGTACAAAATGCTTTATTCCTCCATATACTGTTGAATTGAAGGATGTGTCCGTCCTGTTCCACATTTTATGTTGAAAGAAAATAAAATGTCAAAGGGTCAGATTCTGCATTATAACCTACAGTGATAGATGTTTATGTGGTGAAGACCCAGAAAGCAAAGACAACTAGCAGCTCTCATCCAGAAAACTGAGAAGAGTTACAAGACTATAACGTACCAGACAGCTGAAACTAAGGATGGAGCTAACCATGTTTGTGTGGAAGAGAGCTAGCACCAGGCACAGTCCTGAATCTGGTATGTTAAAGTCTAACAAGAGGAGAGTTTGACTGAGGCATGACCAAAACTCTTTATCTTTGGTGTGTCAGGACAGTCTGTGTTGGTGGAAAGGGAATTCTAATCCCAAAAGTAAAGCCCAGAGTTTTATGGCACATGACCTCTTTTCTTCAGAAACGAGACTACTCTTCATTCAGGAAGCGGAATCTTATGTCTTAATCACCAAGAAAAGGATTTTTATAGATGAGTATTTCTTAGTCTCTCTCTTAGTTCCAGACTACAATGCAAGCAGAAAGTCAAATTTTCTGCACCAATGTGACAGTGGGCCAAGAGATACTTTATCCTGACATCTGCATTTTTCAGTTTTGATTTGGACTTCCTTCTGGACCCTCTTCTTTTGATTTTATAATTTTTAACTAAAAAATTTTGATATAATAATATTTGTTCCGTTTTTGACTCTACTGTCTTCTGTAGCATAATGCTTGTCTAACTGGAAAATAATGACCATAAGTTCAACCCCTTCCAAGTTCCATGAGGTTAGGCACCAGTCTCCATTTTCTCAGTAAATCCTATCACCAGAAGGCTATCATGTAGTAAAGGGGTAGCAGGATCGTGGTATCTTTCAACTGAGATCTGTAGAATCCTGCAGATTAATTTTGATATGTACTAAAGGAGCAAAAGAAGTTGTTTAGAGTACTTGCGTGGATGACTGCTTTCAGAAGATGTGAAATTTATTGAGTTTACATAATAGCACAACATGAGACAAGTAGAGAAGTTCCCCATAAAACTCAGAGTTTTAAATCTTTTGCAATCCTAACTAGGCATTCTTGAATTAGTTTTCTGAACACATTGCATTAAACTTGTAGCCTGGACTACCCTTTCCACTGAGAGGTGTGTTGAGGGTGGTTAAAGACTATTATATAAATGACAATAAAGTTCTGTAACATAGTAATCTGACACCTAGTAATCTTAATCTTAAATCCATTTTAAACCACTCAATCTATAAAAGGCAGAGCTGATTGATTTTGCCTAATTAATTATTTTTCATTTATTTAGTTGACATTTACAGTCAACTAATTGGGTTTTTTATTGATATAAAGGTTATTTTTGTTATTCATATGGTAATTTAATAAATAAAATTATTTGTCTTAATTCTGAATTTAAGATTGTTTCTTTAGTTTACTGTAGTACATTTCTAGATGTTACTTATATTAACATTTTGTGAAAATAAATGTCAATCTCTTTTCAACAAATAACATCAAAGAATCTTTCAAGATTTCAATAGATGTTAAACCTTGCTGATTTAATGGCCTGACCAAATATCTCTTATGACTAGAGAGAGGAGACTTGTGAGATATCTGAAACAAATTTTTATTTTCACTGGACAAGAAGTTAGGAGCAAAGGTGATCTTAATTTACCACTTGTGTTCATCAGACTTTAGAAGACATCTGATTGTGAGAATGAAAACAAATGTAGACATGCTCTCTCCAAACTTAATAATGACTTAAAATAGGAAACATACTTTATTATGAGAGCAGAAATTATCCTGAATACCAGTATTTTTTTTTTAATTTGTCAAACTGGACAATTAGAAAACTCACTGAGGTCCTCTGGCCAATGTAAACATCTGTTATGTTAATTATTAATCTGATCTTTAAAGTCAGTTTAGGTGAAACAGGAAGAGGAAGGTGGTGTTTATCAGATCTGTGATAGGTTATTAAATGGGATTCTTCTGTAGGTCTTGGTTTCTTAAAATGATTGTAAAGAGAGTCTAAGTGTCTGGCTTAAATGCAGACATCAGTTGTTGACTTCCAAAACTATATTATATTAATCCTTTTGAAAAAGGCTTTTTTATTTTCCTCCAGGTTTCACTTTACTACAATGGATATGGGACTTGGATTTTGCAAATATTTTAGTATTTTAGTTCTGACCCAGGTTGCTCTTTTGAAGTGAACCTCTTGATGACTCCTGCTTTTGAGCTTTGGTTCACCTTACACAATGGCCTCAGAGCATGTGAATCAGATATCTTTGGGTTGAAATTCAACTGGAAGCTGTGCTTCGCCAGCTTACAGGCATTCAGTCTGTTCAGCCAGGCCTAGACACACTCTGAAATCCTTGTGCCCTGAAACATAAATACAGTGTGCATCAGAACATCATGCAAAGGCTTCAATCCATAAATTCCCATATTGAGTTGCACTCCTTATTACTAGAGAAAACATCAAACATCACTTTTTGTTGATAATACAGACACCTCAAATAGTGCAGATAACTGATAAAGAAAAAAAGAGGCCATAATAGGTAGGTGAAAAAACCCAAAGTCAGCAATTTTTTATTATGTCACTGCATAACTGAGTGCCAAAAAAGGAGTCAGGGCAAGAAGACACCTTGTGCTGGCAAAACAAATGCAAACCAAAAATAAAACAGTTTTCATATTTTCATTTTAAAAACACCCAAACCAACTACATATCTAATATTCAGTTTTGGTATTTTTTTTGCTGGGCATTTTATACAAAATTAAACTGGTTTTAAAATTTTATCTGATACCTAAAAATCTCAACCCCAAAAGTGCTCACTCAATTAGTGCTATGTTAGTAATTAGGGGTTTTCTTTCCAAACAGCATGAAAAGTATCAATTAAATTTGCTTCATCAGAAATTTGTGAGTAGGATGATTTTGTTGTTGAAACAGAAGTAGAGAGAGAGCAGTAGAAATATAATAGAATTTCAGAGGTTGATTTCCATCAATCATATTTATGAGTAATGAATAACATGCATATATTTTAAAGCTGGTGGTACCACATTTTGAAATGAAGCTTTTCTAGTCCTTTTACATAGAAGAAAGTTGGTTACTGAATAAAGCATAAAGGAAGTTAGATGCAGAAAAGAAAAAAACCTGCTTAAATTAGCAAAATTGCTCAAAACCGTTTTAAGTTTCAAAGCTGTTAAGCAGTCCTGTACTTAAAAATTGGCTGTCAAAGTTAGAAATTTGGGTAGGGACATGACAACTGTGCTTTTGGTGGGCAGAATTCAGTTGAGAGCACTCCTTACCATTTTGGGTCTTGCATCTGTTTTGATCAGAACCAAATCTCTGCCTGGTGCTTGGATTTAGCTTCCTACAGATACCCTCCTTAACCAGACAGACCTAACAGCTTTTGCTACCTGTAAGCTCATTTCCTCTGGAGATCTGTGATGACTCAGGTATGCTTTCAATTCCAATCCATTTTTTTTTCTTCCACCCACAAGCTGCAAAATTGTGAAGCAGACAAGATGAAATTTAACAAGAGACCAAGTTATATTTTTTTAAAATTTAATTTCTTTATGATTTCCTTTGTGCTTTAATTTGGAACAGATACTCTGCTTCACACAGTCCATGTATGTGATTATGTCTGCTTTGTGTTTTAGTTCAAGTCTATGCCTGCACAAAAACAAATAATAAAGAAAACACAACAAAAACACAAACCAAACTCACTCCAGGGAGTGTACTAGTTTTGAGTCAGAAAACTACTGGAAAGCCACAGCTGCTTAGCAGCATGGTTTATAGAGTTTATACCCACAAAGAAGTCAAAAGTGGGCAAAACATTCACTGCACATTGATGGGATACTGATGTTAGAAACCCATTAGTTACCTTTTCCCTTCAGAGAAGCTGATGGAGTTCTGGAGGCAGCTTCCATTTTCACCCCTGCTGCGTTCTTCCCAACAGCAGGCATCTGTTGGAAATATCCCATCAGGTATGTCTCAGCAGCAAGACAGCACTAGTTTTTGAAGACATATGGGATTGACCAGAATGCTTTTTGAATTCTCAGGTTTAAGCAAGCTTCTTTTGGATTCATTTTTTGTATAAAGATCCAGCTGACAATGTTTGAAGAGTTTTTTATCTATTGAGAAGAATATTGATGAAGAAATGAGAAAAGGGGCTTTGAAGGAAAACAGGTACAGTAAAACCTGTCAAATAACATTAACGCATTAAGGTTTCCTGTATTACATTACCTTTATTTAATATTCTTATATAACTACAAAAGTAAATCCCCTGAAAATTGTATTCCCACTGACAGCTTCCCTGCTATTTTATGGTGCATCCTCTATAGTTAATGGTCTATCACAGCTTCCATTGTAAGTTCCGATTTGTCAAGGCTTTATTGTAGCAACAAAATTGTTAGAAAGGAATTTCATTCTGTGAGAGACTGAAAAATGAATTTTAGTTTAAATTGATTTAGCCATCTCTAAATTAGAGCAAAGAGGGCTTGGGGTTTTTTTTTTCATTTTTAAGGTTCTATCTATCTTTTTCTTTAATAGGCCAATTTCTTTTCTATTGTAAACTGGAATAGTTGCTCTGAAGTTGGAAAAAAAGATCTAGAAGTTTGTCTCCTGGCTAGAATGTCTGTCTCCAAAATCACACAAAAATCTGCTTTACTGCTTTCAATGCATGGCAGATCTGAGTCTACAGATATGTACTTGGGCAATTTTTCAAAATATACCCAACAGTGGGAGAAATTTATAAAGTGTGAAGGAGATGTACAGATGCTATGCATGGTAAAGCCCTTGACCAGTTCCTGAATTACTGATTTTGTGGTTTTTGTGTGATATTTGCATTAATATTTGCCCTTCAATTTACATCTGCAGCACCTAAAAGCTGCTAAAAGTCTTTACTACTTTTCCAAATCTAAATAGCTATCATTTAAGAAATTGGCTCTTTTCCTACCTGACAAGACTAAAAATACAAAAAAAAAGACCGGATATTGTTCTGAATCCCTCATGCATGTCCCACTGAAGACAGAGTAGACATGGAGCTCTATCCTAGGCACCCTGATGCAATGCCAGGCTCTTCCTTACTTCATACAACTGCAAGTAGTGCTGAGGGAAAATTATAGCACATCATTTGCTAAAATGACACCCATAAGAAAATAATTTTATGCATAAACAATGTAAAAAAATTGAATGTGTGACAATATGACTCCTACATAAAATCAGTGTTCATCTGTTCTCCTGGACAGAGAAAGACCATCTGACCAAGGCTGTAGTAAGACAAATGCAATTTATTTCAACAAATAGAATAGAATATGCCTGAACTGCTACTTTTGACATGTTATTGCATATATAAATCCATAATTTAGAAACAGCTGTTGAATATGTTACATATAAATTATTTCTATGCTTCAAAAAGGTACAAATTCCAATTTTTTCTTCATTAAGGTTAAATAATTGATTTTTCCATGTACAGAACTTGTGCAATAATTTTAAAGAACATCAAATGGATAGGCAGATTCAATGTTCATAATCAATGCCAGAAATTAAAATAAAGGTTTAGGCAAATTGTTCACCAATGTGAAAAAATGAGTCTGTGAAATTCATTACTTGCTCGTTTGTTTCTTTACTAACAGAGGAGTCTGATGGAGGTCTGTTTTCCTTTGAAGTCCACCTTCAAACTGTGTGGCACTCTTATAAATAGGGTTCTACAGGATGCAATGACCATTAGAAACTCTTTTTTGCACCTGATTCTGCCCCTTAGCCTGATGAGATGCTTCTGAATGGTGGAAGAAAAAACATTAGTTCAGCCTGTTCTATGAAAACCTTTCAAAGAAGTGAATTTTTTTTGTTTTTTGGTGCTTACCCTAGTTTGTCTTTAACATCAGCATCAGAGTGATATGAAAATGTTCAGCAGTGTTTTACAAGTGTATTACAAGAATCCTCTATCTATTGCTGTAGAGCAAGATGTCAGAAAAAAATAAAAGCAACCCAAATAACCAGTAAGTGGACACTCACATAGGTTTGTCTATGTATAGAAGGCAGATAATTTTGTCAAATGTGTATACACAGAAATTTGATTTTATTTGATAGCATTCTTTCATTTCCAAGTGGCGTTATTGATCTTTATTATATATCATAATCTAGAGTGTTGCTTATGGTCTAACCATAAGCTGAAATTTTATTTTGAAACTTTACTTTTTTATTGTAGAAAATGTGTACTATCAGACAGTTGCAATGAAACTAAGCTACCCAAAGTGTTTTCTGACCATATCCTCTTGAAGTAGTCCACTGCATTATTGTTAGGTTTTTGCCTGTCCTTTCCCTCCTTTTAGGACAAGAGTCTGAGGAAAGCAATTACCTGGCTGTGAAACATATTTCTTGAACAGCAGGATCTGGCTCAGTGGCTTGCTCCTTATATCTACAGAACTATTCAACAAATGGAGAGAAGAGGGAAAATAGTGACCCTTTAGCATATGCCTTTGCTAGTTAAACTGTTGATTGTTTTTGCCCAAAGGCTGTTTTTTAGGAAGCTAGTGCTTAGTTTATGATTTACATTAATTTCTTCCCTCCTGTGACCATTTGATGTCAAATCCCCAGTCTATACAGTAGTTAAATGTCTGTGTGTATATATGTGTATATGTGTTTTGCAAAAGAGGGAAGAAATCACTTTCAAAAGCACAAATATATATTAAGATGTCTTTAAATAAAGATTTAAATAAACCTTTTACTTTAAGTTCAGACAAAGATGTGAGCGCTTTATTTGCTGACAAGAGAACAGATAATTAATTTGCTTCTCCAGCTGAATCCAAAGAAACATGTCTTCTTCTGCTGATGGGTTGATAAACAGGGGTTTTCTGTTGGTAAGTTCAGAGAGAAAAATGTGTCCTCTTTGGTTTGTTTTCATTTGTTTACTTTTTTCCCTGGAATAAAAATGCAAAAGCCACCTTCTCACCAGAAGTTTTCATCTCTGGCAGCAAAATATGTTCTTTTTCCTGCTTTTAACATGCAGACATTGGTGAAGGATTCATTCTCTGCAAAGTTCAGGTGAAGGGTACGTGCCTGATTATAAGGGCACTGTTAACTACCCTGCAGGTGGTTGTATCCAAAGCACTTAGGGTTTTCCTACCAGTGTAGAGGAATTCCTGGATAAAAGTCTGCTGAGTGTAAGTAAATATATTCTGATAGTTTTATTTGTAAAATAATTTTATTTCCAAATCAGTTCCAGAATGGACCTTAAAAATAACAGGTTGCTAATCAAACACACTACTAGATAAAGAAGGCTAAAAAGCTATGTGATCAATAAGTGAATATTTTTAGGAGGTGTAGAGGACCAACCTTATTATCTTGTTCAATTTGCATTCATGGTAAGTTATAAAATAGTTTATAAATGAAATATTTTGTCCAATATTTTGCAATTATCTCTTTTTAATAAAGTAATCCAAAGGACATGTATGTGGGTGGAAAGGGAGCTGCTTTTCACTGTCCATGATCTTCCACCTGGCCCCTAACCTGGGTGTAACTATAGTGGCCTGAGGGAAAGTTTATATCCACTGGAAGTGTGACTCTTCCCAGCAATATGAGATGATCTAATGGAAGGTATTGATTCTGCCTGAAAAGCTCACATTCATGTCATCACAAACATTTACATCCGATGTTCTGTTATTCATTTTTAATGGATTCTCAATTTGGAGCACAGAGCCTCTTTGTTATTCACAGTTAGCACCTGCCAGAGCAGAGCTGTGCGCAGTCACCTGCTTTGCTCATAGTTCCCAGCAAGCATGACTGCACTGGCCCCTTCTCCCTGCCTTTGTCTAGGGAAAAAGCTCATGTGTCATGCATATTGCCTGTTTTGGGCTTTTTTTCTTTAAATTTTGCACCTGCATGCTAAACAGCAACAGTAAGCACTGACCTTAAATCCTGGTCAGTGCCTGGCACTGCTTGGACCACCTCCTTCCCTCTGGTCCCTTACACACTGAAAAACCAGTTCAGCTCTGCTGGGGAAGAAAACAAGGAGCAGCCTCCACTGAAGTATATTTAATTAAAGATATTCAAGGCTATTAGAAGTACTCAGGCACCCCTGAAGTCTGAAAAATCAAAAATCCAGGCATGCCCTCTCCCCTTTATGAGTCTGGAAGTCTGATTTTTAGCAGTATTCAGGCTGGACGTGCTTTGCACATGAAAAAAAGATTCCCATCTAATTTTCTTACATGCAGTTTTTGTCTCCATTGGCCATAATTTTAGCTGACTATAGTCTAACCACCAAAACACCTAAAGCACCTATCATTACTGTGGTGGTGAGATTTATCTCACTTCACTCACTTTGCCCATTCTGAACGTGTTTTCCATTAAAATAATCTGCATTTTCCTTTCCCCGCCTTCCTTCATTTGCATTTGTATTTTGTCAAGAAGTTGTATCCTGCATGCTTCTGTTCATGTGCACGTGTTGGATACCTCTTTTTGCTTAACCTAGTAATATATCTGGAGTCAGAAGCAGAGATGCTCAAACATTGCCAGTGTTTAAACCTAGATTTATCTTCATTCACATTTACAGCATCTTCCCTTGAAAATTCTCTTCCAACTCTCCTTGTGTGATGTTCACTGTCATATAAAACCTGATATTAGTTTGGTGTGCTTGCCTGGTTTCCTTAGAAACCTTTCTGTGTTATTTCCTGTAAAGGAAATTATCATCCCACATTTAGGAAGGTACAGTTACAACTGAATAATGTTTTGACAGAATTATCAAAATTAAATTCCACACCTTACTTGAGCACCACATCTGAATTAGTCTCATTTATACTTTCAAATCCTAAATGCCTTTTCTCCAATACTGAGCTGGAGATCAATGTCCATCATGTTTAGAAAGGCATCCAATGAAGAAAGGTCATAGCTAATCTAGACACTGAAGCATTATATGCAATAATTTCATTTTCTAAATCTGATTGTTTTAGAGACTTTTTAGTGTCAAACCAGACATTTGCATCAGACTCAGGAAACGATATTACACCAACAGTAAATTTTGCTACCAGCCTTATTTTCAGTAGCATACAATGCGACAAAATTTAGTCTGTCTCTGAATTTGGTCTCTAGCACAGTGTGAAGAATAACTTGGGGATGCTATAGTTTTGATTCATAACTGACAGGTTCATATGCACTGTCGGACATTTGAGACTTCAGTTGCCATGGGTCATGCAAAGAATTCAGACATGAAGCAGAACCAGTTGTTTTATCCTGCTTGCTTGCTTATGAGCATCTGTAGCAGATTTATTCACCTTGCTTTACTACTGCTTTTGCACCCTTGTGTGTGTGTGTGTGTGCCTTGTGCTACTGTTTTACTGGCAACATGATGTTGCAGGACTGGCAGTAACTGCTTGTTCTGTTTGCTTGCTGTAAACAACATTTTTAAAAGCCTTAGATACACATTTATTATTAAAGCAAATGATACATTATATGTATTGAGATAAATAGTACTATACAACAATATTGTATATGATAAATTGAATGTCATTTGTTGCAATTGCCCTCAGCCATGAACTCTTCACTTAAAATAACCCAATATATTGCAAATCTTTCAAAATTAACAATGATCTCAAAGGCACTATTTTCCAGAAGACTAGCATAGATGTTTTTATCCACTTTTATTAAATGTATATTATGAAAAGTAATGTTCCTGGATTTTCTGCTGAAAATTAAATGAGCTGAGCATTTCTGGTTTCAGATAAAATCTGAAACTATTGGTCATATTAATATATGATTGCATCAATTTTTCTTTTTTTTTGTTCCTCCTTCACATTTTATTTGTAAGGAAAACTCACAAATGATGTGGCTTCATATATATGTAAGCACTGGATGCTGATGCTTACTTTTGTACTGTATGCCCCTTGTGGCCAAAACATACAAGACTAAAACATTATGGTTCATTGCTCTCTCCTTCCTAATATAAAATATTATTCTTCGCCTGTGATGTCAATTGATTCTTTCCTTTATTTGTAACGTTTTTGCTCTGCAGTTTTGTGAGTATTCTGCTGAAAGTCAAGATTCCCATCTCTGTTTAACATAGGATTCTATGATAGATGTTAGTATACCCATGAATGCAGAAAAGACATAGGTCTCTTTGTAAAAAGCTATGTATCAAAACAATCCTTCCCCTACCAAGTTTAACAGTGCATCAAAAATAATAAATAACATATACATGCTTTGATATATTAAAAACATACACAGGTAGAACCTTACATGTTAAATACTTAACTTCATGGTTAGTAGTAAGCTGATGTAGTGTGGTGATGTGGTTAATTAATTCTGGGCTTTTACATGCTGTAATATAAAACTCCCAAGATAAAAGCTAGAGCTGCTGGGCAATGAAACTTACATGGATGCATCATTTTCCTAGTCACTGATCACTTTGCTGTTGTTAATTTTTAAAATCTACTTAGTGTTTAGACTTGTAATCTGCTGGCTGACATGGAATTGTATGATAGAATTATAGAATCATGAAATGGTTTGAGTTGGAAGGAGCCTTTAACCACTAGATCAGGTTGTCAAAGCAACCTGGCCTCATTTTCAGGGATGAGACATCCACACCTTGTCCCGGCAGCCTGTTTCAGTGCCTCACTACCTGCACAGTGAAGAACTTCTTCCTTATACATATAGTAAATGTAGTGTCTTCCAGTTTAAAGTCATTCCCCCTTGTCCTATCACTACATGTGCTTGCAAGATGTCCCTCTCCAGATTTCTTGTTGGCTCCCTTTAGGTACTGGAAGGTCTCCCCAGGGCCTTTTCTGCTCCAGGTTGAACAACTCCAACTCCTCATCCTGTCCTCATAGGAGGCTCTAGAGGGCCTCATAGGGAGCTGTAGCCCTCTGATCATCTTGGTGGCCTCCTCTGGACTTGCTCCAACAGTTCTCTGTCCTTCTTGTGCTGAGAGCTCCAGAGCTGGATGCAATAGTCTGGGTGGGGTGTCACTCACAGGAGCAGATTAGAGGGGCCCTGCTGGCCCTGCTGCCTTCGATGCAGCCCAGGATGTGATCGACTTTCTGGGCTGCGAGTGCACGCTGCTGGCTCACGTTGGGTTTCTTGTCAATCAACACCCAATAGTCTATTAGTCTATTTAATAGCCTAATAGTCTATCTAATCAAAAACACCCAATAGGACTATTACAAAATGAATTCATATTCTGCCATATCATTCTGGTTTGAATTTGTGAACATAAGGTAGATTATGTGGTCAAAATAGCTAAGCAGTATCCCCTAGAATTCTGATATTTCAAGTAGGGATGGGATTTAAACAGGTTGTTTTTAAAGCCATTCCAGGAGAAGTGGTTTGGATTTTGCACGCATATCATTAAAGTGTTGCAGTGCAAACTGTACCTGCTTTACAAATGAGATTAAAATCCAGGCCACTAGCAGCTCTATCTTCATAAAAATAACTGATCTGTTGTCAAATGGGATTATTGAACCAAAACTGAGAAATTCAGAGTGTTCTTGATATTCCAGAGGGAGATTGTCTCTTGATGGATGATCTAAGTTGAGGAGATATCATGCATAACACCATTTTGATGCATCCCTCTGCTAGTGTACACTTTCATAAATGCTTTTGAACCTAACTCAACAATATCTAGTCCATAATATTCTATAAAATCTTCAAACATAAAGAGATATTTAGAACATTTTGTAGATAATTTAATAAAGTAAATTTTAAAAATCTGAAATTTTCTGCTAATGATTTTTTTCCTTTCATAAACCAAAAAGCTTCTCAGATGTCCTTATAAAAGATCCTATTTTAAAGGCAGAGATATAGCAATAATAAAATGTTAAGTCTCTCAAGTACAGAATATTTTTATGCTATTTGCAATATAAAAATAGGAAATGCATTGTTTAAATTTATGGACACAAAGTTTTTATTAGCATTTTCTAGACACTGTCCAAAAGATTAATCTGTAGCTTGGCTTTTCACTATGAGTAAGGGGTAGATTCTTGAGTCCTTAATATAACATATCTGCATTATAGTTTACTGTAATAAATAGTAAAGTGCTTTTTCACAATAAAATAAGGAAACACAGTGCCATTAAGTAGTCATGTTTTGCTGTATTTTGTAATGCTGTTGTGAACTGTGTGCTGGTCTGAACTGTAAAAGCCAAAATTGTTCTCAATAGTTATTAGGGTCATCAAATATAAGACTTTTATCCATAAAGAAGATTCCACTTAATAATTTTCACATCACAGTTGTAATAACTGTAACTCTAGCTGTCCTCTTCCTGAGATGTTTCAGGCAGTTAATGAAGCTTGAGCATTAGTTCTTTGAGAAAAGTTTCATAAATGTTTGGGTAAATCTAGACATGAATTTTATTTTTCTTTTTTGAGACAGAAAGTCTGGCACTTGCAAAACCTGTCTATCTTAAGTAGTATAGTGCACGCACAGTAGTTGAACAGACAAATGCAGTACTCTAAGGAAGAATCTCTGTACATTTTTGTATCTCTAAAGGAACAGTTTTCAGTGTTTTACTTCATTGATCTGCCTCAGGTCCTGCTACACCAGGGTGGGAAGCCAAAAAATTAATTGGAACCGTGGGTCTGTTAGTTTTACTGCTGATAACTATTGATAGCCAACAATAACCACCTCTATACTCACCCTTTCATTAAGTTCACATTAGCACATCCCAGGTTCTGAACCAAAGCAGTCTATGTAAACACATGTGGAAAAACTGCCATATGCTGTCAGTTTTAGAACTGTTTTCATTTGTGGTGTTTGAACAGTGCAGCCAAAGTCCTGTTTTGCCCAGTACAGCGCTGGGAGGGAGACCCAGACGTCGGGTTAGTTAGCTAGTCACCCTCATTGCTCCCCTCCTAGGGGTTTATCTGGCCCGAGAGCTGGTGTCTTCCCAGTAAACCTTCATGGCAGGCCATGGCAGGCTGCTGCTGCATTGCTGTCCATCAGCCTGCTGCTACTCATATTGTAACATCAACAATTGCTCTTTTCAAATGCTCGCACGGCAATGCACAAGCTCCTGGCATATTTCAAACCGTTCTATCCTTGTTGTATTTCGATTACTTCCTAGCATGTACGATTGATGTTTATAAAGATTATAAGAAAAAAAAAAAGACTAAGCTTTGTGAGCAAGAAAAGATTAGCTGTTAGCTAAGGTGTACATAATTTTCTTAGAAACACAGAATCACAGAATGGTTTGAGTTGCAAGGGATCAAAAAGACCATTTAGTCCAATCCCCCTGCTGTAGGCAGGAAAGCTTCCACTAAGCCAGGATGCTCAAAACCCCCATCCAACCTGGCCTTGAACACTTCCAGGACTGGGGCATCCATAGCTTCTCTGGGCAGCCTGTTCCAGATTGCCAGTCTGTCAGATCGCTTTTTATGTGTGTGATCTATGACATTTGGACTTTTTTTGGGTTTTTTTTGTTTTGTTTGTTTTTGTGGTGGTTTTTTGTTTTTTTAGGTTTGTTTGTTTGTTTGTTTTTTGTTTGTTTGTTTGTTTGTTGGGGTTTTTTGTATTTTGTTTGAGTACTTTTTGCTGCTCCTCTATGTGGAGTAGAAGAGATATTTCAAGTACATGTGAAGTCATGTAGATGTACTCATAAGATTACTGCTCTTGTCAGGGCTGTAGACAGATACTTGCAATTCAGAAAGCAAACTGGGAGAAGACCACGTCAGTTATAATTATTGATAAGTAATCTGGAGGGGAAAAGAAAGACAGAAAAAGATATTTCTAAAGCAATATTCGCTTTTTAATATTAAATGGAAATTTTCCCTAGTACGAAATGACATGAAATGGCAATTCAAATACCCTTTTTGTTTACTGAGATGCTTTCAGGCCTTTACCACCTGCTGAGTGCCTGGAAGGACGAATAAGCATTGGAGTGACAGGTTTCACACTGCTATGTCATAGATTTGCACAGCAGGACAGAGTGGTTTCCGACACTATTGGCTGATCTCTTTTTCAAATAGAAGTCTGCGTTTCAAATTTTAAAAGAAAAAGGTTCTTTTCATCTTTGCAGTTCAGAAAAGAAATTAATTTTTTATGTAACCCTTCCTGAAAATTATGAAGTTTCTCCAAATACAGAACATTAAAGGAATGATATACTAGACAATAACCTGAAGAAGGGAATATAATTTAGGAGCTTAAACCCTCAAGAAGAAAATATGCATTTATATTTGCAAAAATTACCAGAAACCATTATTCTGTTTAAATTGTCTCCTTTAAAACTGTTCTTTTGTAAGACCAATACAGATACCAGTTGGTGGAAAAAAGGCAAAAGGCACAAAGTAAATCATGTTGTAATTAAATTTTTTTCTGGGCCAAGGTAGGGTTCCCATGGTGGCAGCCTGACACACTAAGTATTGAGACATTGGAATAATTCCTTTGATCATGGCCAAGTTGGACTTACAGCTTTTAATTTAGGCATTTAATTCTCAGCCTTGTTAAGGAGCAAGGCTTGCATGCTGTTCTTTACCATGACTTGTCTGTGGGTTGTAAAAAAGTTAAATTTCTTATTATTCAAATGTTCAATTACTGTTTGGCAAGACTCTTAAGAAGTCCATATGTAAGAAATAAAATAAATACACATTTAAGTTGCTGATTAATTTTCAACAATAATCTCATAGTCATTGTTAATAGACAAGGAAAGAAACATTTAAAAGAAAACAGATTTTTTTTAATTTATAGTGCGCACAATTTTACGAACTCAGAACTCTCAGATAATGATTAAGAATGGGTATAGAGGCATCTATTCTAATTGTTTTTGTAGATAAAATTATCAAGACATTGATTTAAGTTTTTGATCATAGACATTATGTCTTCATAAAAAGTCATTAGCAGTTCTTTCATATTTTTTACATATGAGGACAGCCATGGAATTAAAAAATAATAGCAAATATTAAGAGTGTGATGTTCACCACACCAAGATAACTTAGCAACCAAGATGTTCTCAGTAACAGAATGAAATATAAAACTGCTGTGATGGTGTGTAGAAGCTAAAAATTTTATGAGGGTGTAAAGGCTTACCTGCCTCTCAGATTTAAAGCTGCCCTTGCTGTCCTCTTCACAACAGAATAAATAAAGGCCCATCAGGATGCATGCAGCAAGGATTTAATTAAAAAAAAAAAACATTTTGTGCAGGGAAAAAGAAAAGTTACTTCTTAGAATTACTGAATCTGAAAAAAAAAGCAGTTGCCATGGAACACAGAAGACATGGATTCAATTTCTTGTTTCAATCTGTTCACAAGAAGATCTTGAAGTCAAGTACAGCCCAGCCCAAGTGAGTACCTACAGGGTATTTTCTGGACTGAGGGTGAATTATTGTATATTTATGTTGTTGGTGCTCTTCCAGTTTATGTAAATAAACAACTGATGGTGTGGAAAATTGAACCTGAATCTCTTCTTCTTAAGTGAACAATTTAACAACTAAATAGAATCAATATCTCTCATGTACCTTCTCAGCTTTTCTTCTTTTTTCTTTTTTTGTGGTGGCAGCTACCACCTACTAAAGCCTATGTCAGCTTTTCTTTACTACTATTGCAGAAGAACATAGTATAAGCTACAATTACACCTTCATTTTGGTAGCCAACATACTATATTGCCTTCAACACTGTAGTTACTTGGTACCTCCTACTCATAATGTATTTATCCTCACAGTACTTCTATGATGTTGAGCAGATGGTAAAGTGAGTCACTAGGTACAGAGCTTGACTCTTCAAGATCAGACAAGAAGATTGTGGTGAAACCAGTCCTGGGTTTCCTTCATCTTTCCACCAGGCCCCTGGTGTGTTACTAGGAACTGTGAGAGCCTCCCCTCAAGGGACAATGGACATTGATTATAGATAGTAGACAAGTTCTTCTCCTTTACTTACACCCTTGGGGAAAAAAGAAAAGAGGAAGTCATGTGGTGGGCCTTGTCTTATGCAAACATCCAAAAGTGGTTGTTCCAGTTTGGCATAGCTGAACAATATTGTAGACTTCTCAAATTATGTTGATTAGGAGACTGTTAAAGACAATTTGAGACACACAAGAAGCGCAGCTCTCTTGCATTTCCTCTGACTCCAGCACGTGTTGGCTCCTACTGAGTTCAGCCAACAGATGATTAATTTTAGTCTATTGATCCTACTGGCAACTACTACAAGTGTCTCTTCTTGGATAAGGACACGGGAGCTGTGTGTGATGTATTACACTCTTTCTGTGTAGTCTTCTGCACAAGGTACCCATCTGGCAGCACTTCTGTGAGATGTGGTGGGTATGACTGAACCAGGCAGATTCTTTTCTGGGAATCTTGTCATCCTCCTAGAGTGAGACACCATTGTTTCCTACTCAACTCATTTGGGAGCTACATTGTCTCTGACACACCACTGGAAACCTTTTTGGCAGCAGGAGGTGAAGATACCTCATTTGATGCTCTTAAGTGATTTTGAGCTTTCACATTACTAAACATGTATTCCATTAGCCATCTAGCGCAGTAGTCACATGTTAATTTGTGTAAAACGTAAATGCCTCAGCATGATATGGGAAAGGTTCCCAGAAAGCACAAAAAAAAAGGACTTTTGGTATTTAGTGTAACCTGACACAATGGGAGCAGAATACAGTTTATTTAAGCATGCCAGGTGCTATCTTTTCCCAGCAATCCCTAGATTCTGATTTCATTCTCTTTTCTGTCTTCTCTTGTCCCCCCTCTTATTTTACCTGTTATATTCATAGGGAAAATGATTTAATTATGGAACTTTATTTTTTACTACAGATAGTAAGAAATTTTTCTGTGGAATAAGTTTCTTTGGGATTTTAGTTTTATATTATTCTTATATTTAAAACCTTTGTAGGGAAATGGAGATTTCAGAGAATATACTGATTCTGATACTTTTGGTATAGATGATTAATATGATTTAACATGACTCTAATGGTCAAAATATATTTAAATTGATATATTGACACTTTGCACACACTAAATTTAAAAAATCACATCAGAAATCTAAAAATTAAGAGAAAAAATTCTAGACTTTCTAAGTTTGGATAAATTGTTAAGGCATTTTGTCTAACTTGGTTATTTTTTATGTTACTTAGATTAAGGAAAATCTCTAATTTTGATTCGTCATGCTATTTGGAGTGGAAAGAGTAATTAAAGTCTTGAAGTTTTTATGAGAAAAAAACCCATTTTCTTCTATAATTTATTTCACAATATATCCAATAAGTTCTTGGTGTGAATTCAAGCATTGAGTCATATAAGGCAACAGAGCTTAACAGGCGATCTCTCCTGAAAAAGGGATATTACAGCTGATAGTGTGGTAGGGAAGAGCTTTACTGCCTCTGCGTGAAAAGCCTGGCAAAGTAACATACAGGAGGGTACAAGACAGTAAAGATAAACCATAGGCTTAAGGCTGAGCTTGAAAGAAAAATATGTTTTTAGCACTAAATAATAATATTTAATATTTAATTATATGGAATTTATAATTTTGATGTTTTGGAAATAAAGTTTAACTTTTTTTTAAATTCAGTTTTCCATTTCTAAATAATTTCACATTGAAACAGCAACTTTAATCAATAGTTGATGTAGAATATTGCAGAATTCTCAGAATATATTTGCACGTTATTTTTATTATTTTAAATGTGTTATTTTGTGATTACTTGTGAATTCACTGAGAATTAGAATCAAAATATATTTGTTTATATAATACTAAGTAGGAGGAGGATTTATTAGACATAGTTAAAAACTTACATGACCAAGATTATCTGTAAGCTTCTTGCCATCCTTGCAATTCAGCATTAACTTAGGGAGTTATACTGAAGGAATAAGAAGAAACTTTACCAAAGTCTCTTTTTTTAAAGCATCTTTACCTGTGCTACTTCATGGCATTTCATTTCCCTCTTCATTTGCAGAATTCACCCTCTATACTGATACATGTCAGAGTTAACCCTGTCCTTTAATGCTGACGTAGTCACCTAAGCACATGGAAAGCATCAGACACTGCTAGTTTTCTATTAATTTATTTTCAAGTAATAATAATTCCACTAATATTTTTTGAAGGTTGCAGAATTCCTGTGTGTGAATTAATATGTGTTTAAATGTTATTGCTATGCATGTACAGCTTGTCAGTCCCCTCTGAAGCTTTTCTTTATTTCTGAAGTGCCGGGGCCGTCGCAGAAATAAGTAAAAGTCTGCTTGGGAAGAAGTCACCACCTACAGTATGGAAGAGGGTATTTTAGATGGCACACTGCAGCTTTGGGGCCAGGAGCTGAGAGGCCTACTTCCTGAGGAAGCCAATTTGGGAAGAGTGCAGTTCTTTGCCCTCTAGGAGGTCCAGATAAGCAGGAAGTGATCTCCACTGGCAAATTATTTTAACATTAGATCAGTAGTGTGGCTGGCAATAAAAATGATCCTAAGGTTGAGAAATAAACCTGCAGTTCAGCAAACTGTTCTAGTTGTGTTGCTGACATCTGCCCAAGGGAGTCTGTGCTGAAGTTGAAAGCATATGATGCAATGATGCAGAACAAATTACATTTAAAACAAATGAGGGAAAGGACATCAAAATGCCCAGAAATGTCAAGCTTGGTAGAAAAATGATGACAGGAGACGAGCTGAGTTAGCACTAATAAGTTAACAAGAATGGTATTTAGTCTTCAAGCAAGCAGAGCTTGCTACAGAAAAAAATTAATGTCCAGTTCTCCATGGCCTCTGGAGGTTAGCCAAGGCATTCGTACATTTACTCCTGCTGTTGGACAGGTCTGTTGATCATAACCCCTTCCAACATACATTTTGTGAGGGTGAATCCAGATATCATCATCGAAAGGAAGGAAAATTGACAAAATGAGGAGTTTGGTGGTTTAAAGCTTTTTTGTTGAGAGACATGTCGCATTACAGCTCAAAAATAAATATAAACCAAACAGTTGAGAAGTGATATTAAGGCAGGTCACCTTCAGGGGACATAAGCCAGGTGGCAGGCAGCCAGCAGCTCTTTACTGTCCCACCAAGGAAGAAGAGCTGATGATGGTATGTATTATGGTTTCTGATATGATGATGGAAGGTGGAACATACTTTGATGGAACATATGATGATGGAAGATGGAACATGCTCTCTTCAAAATCTGCAATCTCAAAATCAAGGAAGTGCTTCATAACGTAGAGAGTCCAAAGACAGCAAAATCAAAAAATGTCTCGAGAGTACTAGATTCAGGGGAACCTAATTTTATGTCTTTCTATAGGAAGAGAGTAATAAAAAAAACTTGTATTGATTTCACTATTCTGCATTCAACGGATGTGCCGGAAATGCTTTTCAGGAGTTTCAGTGAGATTCATCTTTGTTCCAAGAAATCTTACCCTCTAAATTTCAAATATGACAAGATGAATGAAAATGACACATAGTAAGAAAGATGCTGGGGTAAAGAGGACCAAAGAGCACAGTGATGAAATGTTACAGGGCTCAGGTTAGGCATAAGAATAAATTGCATAAGATAATAAAGAAAAATAGAATGGTGACTGTGCTGTTTTGCCTACTCTGGTCAATAAATAATTTCAGTAATGTTGTGAGTATCATCCATCTTTATATACCACATGAAGGGAGACCAGTGACCTAAGACCTGTTGCTTCCTGGCTTCCTTCAGAGCCTCTACTCACCCACATGCATGGTGGCACCTCTGCTTCATCCACACAGTGCCCTCCTCGCTTAATCAAACTGTCTTGTGCTTCCTCATCACCACTGCAGTGCCAGAAGCTGGGCTCTGCTGAAGGGGATGGGCACCATGCCACAGGTTTCAGCATAGCCAAGATTTTGCTTGAGCTAAGAGTAGAGTTATGCCATGTTTGGCAGGCAAGCCCCGCTTGCTCCATCTGCCAGCGTGTCAGCAAGGGAAGCATCTGGAAATAGAGTTGGTGCTTCCGCCTTCCCCTTGCCGGGTGACACTCATTCTGCCAGTAGTGGGCACAGAATTCGTATAGAGGTGGGTTCAGAACGAAAATCAGGACAGATAAACAGACAGCTTTTGGCCAGAGGAGTGACGATAATTTCTGGCAATAGAACGTGTCACAATTCCAGTGCTTGCCAAGGGATGTAAACAGTTTTCGGGCACCAAAATTGCTTAAGAGATAAGGCAGAAAGATAAAACTAAAAACTGAAGCATGCACTGTGGATACTCTAGGGTGTCTCATGGTCAAACCAGAAGCATTTTGTTTGCTTTTCACACATAATGTGGCAGATCCTGTGTGGTCATTCTTGACTGTGATGATCATGATTTCAGACACCATGCCATTAAAAATAATATAATCTGTTTTCTTGAACCACTTACAATATTCCATCGATTTATTTTTAGGAATACAAATGTTTCTTTCATGTTTTAGATTAAAATGGCAAGCTTATTAATGATGGAGAAGCTCTATGCAACTTTTAATTTTGAAATATTAACATTGTAAACCTTTTCCCAGAATTTATAGAGCAAACACTCCACACTGACATTTTGTTGCCAGATTTTGCATTTTGATTAAGGGAGCTTATGATATGTGGGTTTTTTTTTATACCACACCAGTATTTCTCTTTTGAATACAGCTATTCCTTGAATAGCTATTCTCTTTTGAATACAGCTATTAAAATCAAATGAAATATAAACTAACAGAGGCTTCATTTGTTATAACAGAATATCAAAACTACATGTAATTTTCTTTTTAATCAAAAATTTAGTTATCTGAGAACTTTAAAAAATAACTTCTATGTCAAAACTAATTGGACTAATCCAGTTCAAAACACTTTGAAATGAGCATTTACTCATTTAAAATAAAAGCTGAGCTTTATGCCTTTGCAGTATTGAAGACAAAGAAAAATTAGATGTTAAATTATCTCACCCATCTGATTGTGAAAGAATGACTTTTTTGTTTAGAAATATTTTTCCTAGAAATCTTCATTTGTAACTACAAAGGGTGCACATGACTAATGAAAATCAAAAGTCATGAAATATAAGTCTCTTGCACTCTAAAATGGTTCCTTTTGGAATTCCGTTTATGTCCAGGTATTTGTTCAGGTTTTCACATCTAAAGCAAAACCACCTACTCTATCTGATCCTGATCCCTTTAAAGCCTACTTTTCTGCTTGGGTTAAGAGAACTGAAAATGTCTTTCAGGTGGAGCAATGAGATGTGCTGCAGACACTCCATGCTCCATTTGAAGCTCAAGTGACTTCAAGCTCCTCATAGTCCAGGGCAAAATATCAAGTTGCCCTGATCAGGGCGACTTGCCCTGAGTATCAAAGTATCAAGTTACCTTTCTTTTTTTTTTTTTTGTCTTTGGAAGTCAGATTATTGGGAAATAGGTCTTGGACAAGACTCTGAGGAAGGACCAGTGGACATGGGAGATGGTGCAAGGGTTATGGAGAAGCTTTGTCTTTTGTCTCTGCAGCACAAAATCTGCTTGGGTAGTTGAGGGTGCCTTTTGATTAATATCTTATTTATGGGAGTATGGACAACTCCTCCTGCTTAAAATTTTCTCCTCATTACCGATGAGCAGATCCCTGTTCTTGTCTTCCTACTTCCCGTTCTTCTACCTACCTCCTCGCCCCTGCCAAGTCATGGCTTCAGATGAGTATTTATGCGAAATTTATATAGCGTGTGACTGAACTGAGCTTATCTGCAGGAAAACTAATGTAAAACTCTTGCAATTTTGAAAGATATGACCTTACAGGGGAGTTCGAAGCAGGTCCCTATAGGTGCTTTCTTAAATTAGAGCATCAGGCCACAATCCCAGGGATACACTGAGTACTGAAATAGTTGTACAATTAATATCAATATAGTTCCATCTCTCTATCTCTCAGTATAAATCTAAATTGATATTAATGCCATATATTGATATTAATGGACCTGAGAGCAATCTGGTCTAATGAAAGTTTTTCCCACGAGGAAGTCTATATGTCAAAACACAAATATTTGCTTTCCATTCTACTTGTTCCCATTTGAGTTGTATACACATCTTCTGGATACCATAGGGCTGGTTAGAGACAATTTGAGTACTGAAAGCAGTGTACGTGTACCCCACTTGTTTTGCAGGGCAGGCATGGTTGATGCTTTGGTTATACACTATAAACATGAGTGTCATTAACCTTCTGCACACTCCAAATGCTATTTTTAAGGAAAACTGCAGTTTGAAAGTTCATATAGAATGGAGAATGAGTTATACTAATGCCAGCCCAAAGTGTTTTAATGTTTACAAAGCAAAAGTGGCAATATGTATATTATAGAGGTCTCAATCTTAGCTCTGATCCCTTATCATTTTTACACAGGTATATTTACATAACTATCCCTGTGCTTATTTCAAAGGAAGCAACTCAGTGGTTATGATGAAATAGGTTTCTGCTGAATTTCTTAGACAGAAATTCTTGACATGAACATTTGTAATATACCCTGCTAATATTTGGAATGGCATTTTTAAAACAATTGTAATCAGTCAGTTATGTAGAAGACTGGTTTTTGAGTTGACAGAAAGCTTATTCTATACCAAAATTAAATTCTCTAATTTCTGACAGGATGCTTTGACTAAAATACTTGAATTCCCCTTTCTGCCTGGAAAGTTGAACTCAGAATTCCTTATAAAGCTGTGCTCATCACTTCCATAAAACCACAGAAATTCTTATTTTCTGTTAGAGAGATACTATTTCATAAGTTAGAAATTCAGAGCTTTCACTTAGAACTGTTTGAAAAATTATTGTAATCACATTCTGATACACATTCTTTCTTGACAACTGAAGCTGTATATAACACAGGCTTACAAAATCCATTTAAACAGACTTTCCTTGGAAGTGGGAAGTACCTGTGGAGCTGTATCAGCTCTGGAAGATAGAGAGATAAAATCCATTCAAAATATAAAGCAGAGAGATAAATAATCTCAGGAAGAACAAGTAAACAAAATTATATTTGAAATCCCGTTGTAGAATTACTGTTTTTTACTGCCTAGCCAAAGGAAAACAAAACCAAAAAAACCCAATAAATGTGAGACACCTGTGCCCACAGAGAGTGATATTTTTTGATCAGTAGGCCAACATTCCCTCCTTTTTTTGTTCCACCTCCTGTTTAGCTCAAGACAGGATAGGGAGGAAATGTACTGGTAAATAACGCAGAAGGGAACATTATTTGTAGAATATTTAAAAACACATAAATTACATTTATTTTTCCTTCTGTCTGCATTTTATATATATATATTATCACCTTGTAAAAAAAGCCTTCTTGACTTCTGTGAATGAAAGAAAGAAGATGACAGCAGAGTGTCCTCTTATATATGACAAAGGGCTTAGTTTCTTACACTGTGACCTGCAGGCAGTGAGGAAACTACTGTGCTTCTGGGAGCGCTGGTCCCTCTTTTTCATTTCAGGATCGTTGGTGGACTGAGTTGAACTTCTCTGCTTCTCACCCTGGCTTTTGACTGAAAAGGAATTTTGTGCTTATACAGTCCAGTGCCCATGGGGCCCCCCAGGGAGCCAGCAAGCTCCCCAAGTGTGGCGATACTTGGAACTACTATATTAATTTTACTTTGGCTTTAGCTTGCAAGTACCAAAATTCTACAGAAACATGTTATACCTCGATAATTTAGGAACAAAGACATGCAGTCATGCACAATATCCTTTCAGATGAGTCCGTTTGAAGCCAAGCTGGTGTGGGGCATCCAAACAAGCTGGTAAAGACCTGTTCAGATTTTTTCACCTCACATAACAAAATTGCATGCCATGCTGCTAAGAGTGCACCTTTTTCTGCACACTTAAGTGTTTAACACAAACTGCTTCAACGCAGCTTAATGCCTTCTTATTCTGATGCTAATATACACTTTGAGAAAACTGAGTATATACACAAGTTTAAAAGGACAGATGAAAATTTCTGGTTCTCAACTTGTTATTTGTGTGCAACAGTTTTTCTAACAAAATATTATCAGGTATTGAGACTGATCATATCTGAGGTTGGAAGGAGAGATGAAATGGCACTGAAATGTTTAGTAGACATGTTTCTTAGGCTGAGCAGTCCTAGCAGGCAAAATTTTTCTCTGTCGGACATTTTTTGGTTAAATTTGTTTGTTGTTTTCTTTTTTAAGCCAGCCTTTACTTAGGATGGGGCAGGAATTTGAAGGAAGTAATTCTTTGGGCTGAAGCTGAAGTTTTCAACAGAGTCCTCTAGGATCAATTTTCAGGGTGGTTTTTTTGACCAAAGATTCCAGTCAAAAGTCAAAACAATCCATTTTAGATATACTCTTGAGTATAAGATCTTTAATAGTCCTTTTAATTCTGAGGAAGGGCAAGGAAATAACAGCTGAAGATAAAGAAGATTTGAGAGAAGGATACTTAAATGAGAAAAAGTAGTAGTTGAAAAATTGGAATTTCTTTTGATGTTTCTCTTCAGAAGCCCATTCTTCTTGATGCATCTTGACATCTGTATGTTCTTCATCTGGTTTGTTACTGTTCAGACTATTTTTCTCTTTATGTATCATTAAATATGAGTAGATTTGTATAGCTCAGTCTTCACACACAAACAGTCTTGTGGGTTATATGCATAAATAAGTTGTTTGCTAGAGTTATCCAAATGAGTGATATTAGGAGTATAATTCTGATTTATTTGATTAAAGTCAGTTTTAGTTACTTGTTTTCCACTTCTGTGGCTGAAGTGGTTCAAACAAAAATTACAATGAAAGTAGCAAGCAAAAGTTCAAGGACAGAATCAAAAGTAACTTGGAGGCTTGCATTTCTTTGTGCTTTGTCTTGGGGAAAAAAAATCAAATTACCTGAATCTATGTGGGAGAAGACACTGAAATGGATTTGGAATATGTGACCCAGTGATCCACCAGAGAAAATTCTTTTCAAAAATACCATGAGAAGTAGGCTAACTGGGAAATTTACCATGCTGTGTATGAGTTTCTGGTACTTATGTTAAGCTTTAAATAAAATCTGTTAAGGAAAATGGTAGTAGCATTGGATGGGAAAGGTTAAAGATGGAGATAAGAATTACGGCAAAATGATAATGAAAAATTTGCAATCATAGTTATTCCTCTCACTTCTGTCTGGGCATATATTTTGATTTCCCAAGGCTGTAACTTGCACTTTTCAGTTCCACAGAAAATGCTTCTGTCCCAAGGGCTGCAGCAAGGTCTGTGCTTCTATTCTGACCCTGATTCACTGAAAGCTGAAATCACTGTCTGTAAGTTGCAATATGCTTTATTCTTGAAAAGGTTTTAAATGTGGAACAATAACTAAAAATATACGTTACTCTTTAGTGAGAGCTAACTTTAATACTGCAAAGTGCATAGGAACATATTTTGAAATACTGTTAGCCAGTGAGTCCAATACACACAAGCCATTAAAGTAGAACTCATATTTATCCTAAAGATTTAAAAAAGACAATGCAATTTCTAAATTGGTTCATTAAATTATGTATTCTTTTTACAGAGGTAGGGCTGTGAATGTAAATATATCTTAGCATTTGTAGTCTTTTGTTGATATTATTTATTCCAAATTTTTCTCTTTATTTTAAATCTATTTAATTTTTTTTTCCATTCTACTTGGTACAATCATTAACTTTTGACAAATATTTAGTTAAAGAAAGACACATATATCCATCACTTGGTTAATTTTTATTTGTAAAGCCAGAAACAGGCTGGAGTTGAGTTTTTCTTTGTTACCTTGGAAACAAATGGAGGTTTGACTTCAAGAAGCTTTACACTTGAAATGAGGGGTGGAGCTTTGCTGTTGTGGTTCTCGTTATGATGCAGAAAGGGAAGGCAGTTCTTGAAGACATTCTGGCATCTTGCACTTACAAGGATATGGAATTTACTTAGTGTAATAGCAGCCAGGTAGTTTCATGTAATAGGATGAAAGGGAAATGAGAAAATGGCACTTGCATCAAGCCATTAGCTTTCAGCTTCTGCTGCTGGGTTGGGTAGTTCATCCTCCTTCAAAGGTGCCTAGACAAAACAGAATAATTGTTGATGTCAATTTATTTATCTTTCAAATATGGAAAGAAACTCTGCATTTTTTCAGGCCAATAATTTGCAGTAAAGCATTTTTGCTTACATTAATAACTTAGTTTACAATTTTCCAATCAGTTCATGAATTGACTTAAGTAAAGTTTCTGATGTTTCAGGGAGTGTCTAGTAGGTAATTTTTTGTTTCTGCTGAGGCAATCTTGAAATTTGATCAAGTATCCCTCTCTATTAAATCATTTGGATAAGAAGACATTTTGAATTGTAGTTTGGATAATGACGATATCAAAATAAGACATATTATTTAGGATTTTTTAGTTTAGTTTCTACTGTTATCTTTTGTTTGTGTAGTGTGAACAAAAATATTGATATATATCATGAAGATAATTTCAAAATAGAAAAAAATACGTTGTGGAATATTACTATGTTGAATTTTACACAATAGAAGGAGATAAAGGGCCTCTGGGATTTACAGGGATTTGAATTAATTCTCTCTATACTCTGGCTGTGGTAAGAGCTATTAATATACTCATTTTATAGTAAATGTAATTAGGCTTTCATTCCACTATTGTTAATACTTGATCTGTGTGCTGCTGGGTGACCCAGGAGTACTAATTTCATCTGAATGAGGAATGGACACACAACTTTATTTCTGGCAAATTAGCCAGAACACATATACAGTTTATGTTGGTCTCTCACTTTTATGCTGGTTTTTGCTGGGCAGCAGTGGACAGACGGTATTTGAGCAGTCTCAAGCTTGCCAGTGTAAAGCTAATTTGCCAAAAAAGCCCTACTTTGCACTCCTTTGAATCAGCAGCTGGTTTCCACATGATCAATGGTTTGCATCATGAATCCATGACGATTTTGATCTAACAAGGTATTTCAAAGCTGGGTTTGCTTTAGTATCAAATTCCATAATTAGGCATAGCTTTTGGCAGGTAGTTTGTATTTTGGGGAGTTCTGTAGGAATAGAAATAGGGAAGACTAATACCCTAGTTTTGTGTCTCTAAACATTGGTTCAACAATGCTCGTGAGCATGGGTTCTACTAAGTATGGGAACAGTGCTTAAGCGAATGTTACCCTGAGCCAAATAGCACAAATGTACTCCCAGCTGTGTGATTGATGAATAGTAATTGATTGAATCATTTTGGATTGATTTTTCCCTTATTATCCTCTTTCCTATACTTTCTGATGACCTTGTTTGATTTTATTAAGAGCAATTAAATAAAATTTAGTATATTCTTGGCATAATGCACTTTAGAGTCATAGATAATTTCCCTAAAATTTGTATTCAATGTAAAAAGTGTGTATTATCAGGAAAAGCATTGAAAAAAGGAAACAGACACAATAAGGTAAATAGCAGCAATATTTAAATAAAAATTATCAAGACTGCAGTATTTAGATACACCTTAGATTTCTCTCCTTTATTAATATTTTCTCTCCTATATTAATATAATAATAAATTATCTTTGAAATCTGCTGCTTCTGCAAACCTTTTTTTGGTAAAATATATTGTGTGTGATTGTTGTTTTTATATGACTAGCAAGCTGTTCACAGGAATTTATAAAATCAGTTCCTAATTTACTTTTCACTTTTTATTCTTGCTTCTCAATATTCTAGTTTCACTTAGGGTGGGTAATGAAAGCAGCCTGCTGTCTGTTTCAGTTAGTTCAAGCTGTAGTCCCCAGCCAGGGTAATTTTATGGTTTACACATATTAGCACAGCATTGACATGCTCGGGCTTCCATTTCAGCAGGAATAAGAAAACCAAATAAATTAGCTGTTTCAATTGATTTCCTCTGTAAAAAACATCATGACAACATTACCACTGAGATAAATCTGTGCATTAAATAAAAACCAAGCCCATGTTTCCTCCAGCCAAACCCAAACCACCACCAAATAATAGCAGGACTCAATTATGTGAAATAGTTTTATTTTGGTTTGGGGTTTTTTTGGTTGTTTTTGTTTTGGTTTTGTTTGGTTGGTTTTTTTGTTTGTTTTGGTCTGGTTTGGTTTTTTGTGGGTACGGCTTTATATTCTATTTTATGGAATAAACTTTGGAGTTTTCTTGTCTCATTCCTAACTCTATTACTAATAAGTAGGTGGCTGCTAATGTGGGAGTAATTTTGTCCAAGAAGCTTACTGCCTGTGAAAGGGGTGTTTCAGGACAGTGTGCTCCTCAGCCTCATGAGTGGCAGGAACTGGGTGACTCCTCTCCCACACGTCTCAGGCACGAAGGCTCCATCTCCTGTGTGCATGTCCTGTGATGACAGTAGCTCTGCCCCACCCCTGCCTCAGCCCAGCAGTGAGCAACCCATGCAGCCAGCCACTGCAGAGCCCTCACTGCATTCCTGCCTCTTACCAGCTGGAGCAGGTCCAGAAGATGATCATATTTTGGGGATACAGAGAACTGGGGAGACTTGGTCTCACTTCTGCTGGTGGTCGCTCTTCCACGGCACTTCAAAGTACTTCTGGCTGAGGGTTGCTGTTGAATCCGTGCTACCAAATGTGGTGTGCTTGCAATTGATCTGAATTAGCAGTTCAGGCATTTGTTTCTTGTAATTTCTGGATTGTGAGGGGAAACTGCAGAGCAGTGACATTATCCTACAACTTTTATAAACCTGCTTTTTTCCCTGCACAGTATGGCCAGTTTAATGGGATGATTCAGTGTCGCAGTTGTGCTAGAGAGCGAGACAGAAACTCACTAGCTAACCATGACAATATGAAGAGAAGAGTTTCTTTTGAACACAGACTTTTATAACACTGATAGTTGCTATTAGCTGATTGGTCTTATGGTAATTTATCTGACTCCATTAGTGGCTTCAGCTAACATAATTCCAAAGACACTGTCTCTAGACTTAGCTACTGTTTACATGTCTTCTTCAGAAACTCACTTATTATCTCTAAAATTTCTCTCTGGCTGTGTGAGCACAGCCACACTTCAGGACATGTGGGTCTTTCCTGCTTCAGGGAAGCTGGCAGGATAGTCAGGCACATACAGTAGATAGATATACTACCATATGGCCATTTAAAAGAGTGGTGTGGGCTTTTTTTTTTGTGATTAGATCCAAACTTTGACCCTTTAACTACTACTGATTTACTTACACAGTATGTTCTATTGACCTACTTACATCTGAGCTCATTAAACACATAAAATGAACTACAAGCAGAGTAAAATATGGCATTATCAAAACTAACAGAGAGATCACATTATTATAAGCCTAACACTGCTGTTTATCTAGTTCCCTGGAAGGAGAAGCACTTTGGATGCCTTCTAGGACTCATTCTAGCATCTTCTGCACTGCTTTATCTCCTGCCCCACACATAGTTTTGATAAATGAAAACACAGTTTCATTTCTTCTCAGCCAACGAACATGTTCATGGAAATGCTCAATTGCTGTACTAGCATAAAATGGCAAAAGTGCTTGTGAAAGTGCCCAGAATGTGTGGTGTTATATGCAAAAAATGTCAGGGCTCTAGTGGCCAAACATTCATCTTAAAAAGTGCTTTACAGTAGTAGTACATGCTTTCCTGTTGGATTAGAATAAAACACAATGGCTTTGTTTATGGTCATAGTAATTAATCCAATTTAAGAGGTGGGAACATCCCACACAAGGGATGGTTTAGTTTAGATAATTTCCATACAAAGCTGGATGCATTTTTTCCCATTCATTTTCCTTCATATTTCCAGCTATTTATTGGCTTAGCTATTCCTGGCAAACTGTGGGATAATTCCTCTGAGTTAAGTGACACTATATTATCTCCAACTGTTATGAGGACATTCAGCATTTAGCATAGAAAAGAGATGAATGAGGTAATTTCTTTTTCTCTCTTTCTCTTTCTCTTTCTCTTTCTCTTTCTCTTTCTCTTTCTCTTTCTCTTTCTCTTTCTCTTTCTCTCTTTCTTTTGTTCCTCTGATTTTCTCTCTTTCTTTCCTGTTTGCTTGCACTTGCTTTCTTACTTTCTTACTTTCTTGGTTGTTTGCTTTTCTCACTTCCTTGTTTGCTTGCTTTTTTGCTTTCTTCCTTCCTCTCTTTCCTTCCTTTCTTCTTTCAGTGGCAGCCATAGCTAACAGGAGTATTAGAAAAAAAAATATCAAAAGCAGATAAACAAGATTCTGTGTTCAAATAAGATTTCTTGGCTGTTTTAAATGTAAACTGTGCAGAGTTTATCTTTTTTTTTTTAAATCATCTTAATAACCCTAACAGTTCTGAAAGCCTAGCTAATGTTTTCCAATTAGTTGCATAATTAAGGACAAATAGATGCTTTATCTGAACAGTTGTGCATTGACTAAGGTTTAGAAAAAGAGACCAAGAAATACTGCTGACACCGAAATAGATTCATCGTTGACTTCAGAATTCATCTATTGAAACATTTGATATTTTCATTCATGTTTTCACTGATCATATAAAGTTACAGATGGAGATGAACAAATAATGGAAATTATACTTCCGCTGTGGTTTAGTTATACCTTCAGGAATAATACTATTTCCTTTAGATGGATGTGCTTGGGTTCAAAGCCATAGATCCACTGCAGTGATTGCAAGGAAAAAGTGTTCTGTGTTTGCAGGATAGGAAGATCTGGGGGGAAAAAGTTAAATGATTCCATAAGGGGCCCATATGCAAAGTGAGCCAACTATCCAAATCTTCTCATAGCAAGACATAAGCAAGCCAAAACTGGTGGTAGAAGTCTGTAAGAAGCTTACTTGCTTTATGATGTGGAGGGAGGAATTTTTATCTGCTACATGCAGATTGTGGGGGCCTGGCACAATGTCCTTATGCTAAGGTTTTGTACAGAGTTATGGAGATTTCTGAACACATTATTGCCAAACACCAAACAAAACAATGACAATTTCACTGCACATTTAGCTACAATTTGTGATTTAGAAGAATTTTACCTACTTTCTTAGATTTATTTGTTGTTTAAAGAAAATCCTGAGCAAGGACATGCTTGGGCAAAAATTACAGAATTTGACCATTAGCCCTGTCTGCCTTGCTTTTCCTGTCTCTGTTTGTTGTGTACCCAATTCCCTTGAGTACTGAAAATTTTGATGAATTAGGTCATATTTACAAAGCACTTTGAAGTTGGAAGGCAGTGAACAATTATTCAGCATTATAACTTTATTTTTCATTAGAGTGAGATACTTGCTGTAAAGCAATGAGTGCAATTTAAAGTTTCCATCAAAGACTACAAAGGACATGTGCTCCTTTTTGATTTGAAAATATAATTATCATGTGTTAATATAGTCTAGGAAGTAGGCTATCTTCTCATGCACAGACTCTTCTGAAAAATGGTGGAGGAAGCCAGAAGACCTAATTTCCTGTTTGGATTGCTCTGGGTACTATAACAGTGGGGAAGTGTAAGTAGTTGCTGATGAGATATGAAAGAAAATGTCTTTCTGCTTTAATTGTATCTCTGGATTTCCTCAATTGTTATGCACACTTTGAGAATATATTTCATATTCTAGGAAGTGAAAAGCGTGAATTACAGCATGAAAGCAGAAAGAAACAGAAAGACTTTTTAAAGCTTTTTTGGGGAGTGACCCTATTTTAATCCTACAGTTCTAGCATCTGTAACACAATAGTCATGGTCTGTCTCTCTTGTACTCCTAGATATCATTATAGTATTAAGCACTATAGGTTTAATAGTAAAATAATGTTTCTTGCTCATGCAGATGGTACCAGTAGCGATACCATGTAGTAATAAAGAGGCTAGAATGTATTTGTGAGAAAGTCAAAAGGCATACTTCCAGATGGTAATAAAGAGGCCAATTTCCATTATGTACATATATGCCAACAGCACTATGCACCTGATGCTGTAGCTTCTACCCAAACAAACCTTAACTTTGATATCCAGTTTTTGGATGGTAAAGGTCTATTTGACGTTTTTAACAAGACAAAGAACAGCTGAATGCTGTGTTGGAGCTCTAAAACCTGATGATTGTAGTTTATTATAGATGAGTGGACAGGGATTAGCACTTTTATGAACAGTGATACTGATCAACGATTCCAATTCAATTATCTGTACCTTAGGGAAAAGAATCATAAATAAAGATGAAATACATTTTAACGGATTTATTTCATGTTTGTGGATCACTGCAAGCCTGTTAAAAACCCACACAAACCCACAAGAAAACCCTTCAAATCTAAAGTATACTACCAGATAAGGTATGCTGAAACCTTCCTTCCCCTAAGGGAGTTATTTAAACAGGAACACTCTGAAGACAATGTATTACTTAGTAGGTGTAGAAGTAGTGTGCTGAAGAAACAGCTTGTGCTGTTGCATAACTTTGTTCATACTTTTTTTTTTGTCCCCACAAGGTTTTATAGCAAGTATGTGACTATTTCAGAGAATCACCAAAGCATAGAATGGTCGTGGTTGGAAGGGATGTTGCCAGGTCACCTGCACCAGTGCCCCTTCTCGAGCAGAGCTGTCTAGATTCAGTTGCCCAGGAACATGTCCAGATGGCTTATGGACATATGCAAGGATGGAAACACCACAACCTCCTTGGACACCCTGTGATCAGTCAATGTCACAGTAAGAAGCCTTTCCTAGTGTTCAAAGGGAATCTCAAGGTTTCAGTTTGAGCCCATTGTTTCTGGTTGTTCACCACCAAAAAGGGCCTGACTTTGTTCCCTTTGCACCTTTACTCCAAGAATTTATACACTAACATGGTTGCCTTCTCTTCTGCTGACTAAACTGTCCCAGGTGTCTCAGCTACACCTCATAAACGAGATGCTCCAGTCCTTCAGTCATCTTAGTGACCCTTTATTGCACTCTTCTCATACTGAGAAGACCAGAACTGGGCATAGCACGATTTAATCTCAGTATTTTGTTTCTTGCAGCTTTTGGTAATTTAAGAACATTGTTCCAAAAAAAAAAAAAAAAAAAGAACTTTGGCAGTAGTCTAGATAAAGCTTCTTTATGTTTGGGGGTTTGTTGCAGTTATCTGTCTTTAATAAAAACATTTGCCGTGTTTGTAGCATTTGAATACCATAAGGACAATTATATTGATTCTGCTAGCAAAACACGGGAGCACATTGTATCATTGATTTTGTATGTAATAAGGTTATAATGGATAATTGAAAGGAGAATTTAGCCCATTGCTTCTGAAACTTAATTTTCTTCCTCCCAAGCCTGCCTAGGCAGACCAGCTGGCTCCAGGCAGGACCTATGTAAGTGAAGAAATAGTGTTAAGCCACCTTAATGTGACAAATGGCAAAAAGCATTTTGTAAAAATTTCATTCAGAAACAAAAGAGTGAATTGTTGAGTGAGCTTGTGAAATAGATAGATGACAAGTAGATTTTTATTTCATCTCCAAAGAGTTAAAAACCAAGTTTGGGATCTGGGATAAGAAGAGAAAAAAAGCGCAAAGATGGTCTAGTCAAAACTGCCCAAATTACTGTCTTTTTGGTGTTAATTAGTGTAAAAAACTAAATTTCATTTTGATTCAAGTAAATCTTCTGCCACCACTGTTGGTGGTAGCTTTCAGCTACTGTCTGACAAGATACTTTTTCCTCATCTTTCTTTAGATGTCTTGAAGAATGGACGCCACTGAACTAATGCACTTACTTTCTTAGTGACGGCTGCCAAGGTGCTGTCAAAGCCAGCTGTCTCATTATTCCTCTTTCATTACATTTTCTCGTTTTTCCTTGTACATGGGAGAAGAACCATATTAAAGCATTCCCTGTGACTTGGTTATAATTGCACCCTCTGTTAGTAATTGCTCATCCATTCAAAAGCTTTGCTGCAATATTTTGAAACAAATTGACATCATTCTAGTTCTGCAGTTAATCTGCTATTCAGAGAGGCATAGCAGGGGGATGTCTTATTGCTGTACTTTCTATGCATGGGTACTTTGGAAAGAAAATTAGCTTTGGAGACACTGTTTGAACATTTTAATGAAACCATTATACCTAGGAGACTGTAATTTCTAGATTTCAGTCTGATACCAACTACCCCTGTTTATAGACTATTGTCATGCTCTGGGTGTGCATGTCTTGATTTTGTGTTACATATTGTACATATTTTACTTCAGTGTGCATAGGAAGTTTGACATTTTATTATGTGAAGTGACAGAAATGCATGAAGAGGTTTAACTGCCATACTGTCAACTTATATGGAAGCCCTAATGGAGATACATTATGCAAAGCAAACTCTCTGGAATGTTATGGTCAGGCTTTTGTAGAATAGCTTTCTTTGTTGTTGTAGCATGTCATAAAAATAATGTAAATCACTAAATTGGAGGACCAAAAAGACACCTAATGTCTCCTTCCTAACAGTAGATCCTGTTCCTCTCCCAAATGTTACCCTTCACACAGAAATGATAAAGTGCTAGCCTGAAATACAGTGCAGCAACATGTGCAAGCAGCATTAAGAAACAGGAAATGTTTGTCTACAGATTAGTATTTAGGAGCAATAAATATCATTGACAAAAAACCAAATTTGACTTGAATTTTAACATTGCTTGACTGTGAAGAGTGGGAGAAGTACTGACAAATGAATATGAATGGTAATTTTTCCAGACAGCACATAAGCAGCGTTTTGACAGTTAAGGATAACCACTATTTAAAAAAGCATTTTCTGCCAAATCTTGATTTGAAAGTGAATGCAGTTTGAAATTTAATATTTCCCTGCTCTACTTCATACCCTGACAATAAAGGCCTTGTATGACTTGCTTGCAGTTTTGTCTTCTGAGGTAGTGGCATATTGGCAAGGCTGTAAAAATTAAAATTACTCTTCACAGTGAGTTTTTCATTGTTGTTGTTTTATTTTGCTTTGACTTTTTTCCTCATGAAGATTTGCATGGTGTTTATAACAGCTGTTTTCTCTTTTGTGAAAAAATGTCTTCTTTCATGGCCTAAGAAAATAGTGAATGAAATGTGCTCTATGTCAGGATTAAGGCCATTTTCTCCCCTCAGTTCTATCACCTGAGGACAAAACATAAAGAAACTCAAGGAAATTTTGAAGTGTTTCCAAAAGCAAAGTGCTGTATGACATAGCAGCAATAGAATCGCATCTTCTTTTTTTTGCTTATACATCAAAACATACAGCTTTCACAAGTGTCTTTGCCATTCTGAGAGTCAATATAAATTTTGTTACATAATATTTAATTTTTGAAAACAAGAATTATCTGCCTACTCTGTTTAGCCTTAGACCTGCACAAAAATTAGCATGCTGATGATGGTGCCAAGATGAATATTTCTTCTGTTATGCTCAAAATTGAAATGAGATATTTGTATCCAGTGTTTAATTCTTCTTCTTTACTCTTCCTTTGTTAGTATGGTTTTGGTGGCCACTGGTTAATATTTACTGCTATAATTTCAAAATTGCAGTAGATATTAAATAATATTTCATCAGAAATTTTTTATGGATTATTTAATGAAAAGGTTTACATAGATTTGAGGCTGTTCTTCTACAGGACCAAGTGGATAGAGAGCTAATAATTTACTTGGAGAGCTGCATAATGATTTCTGTCCTAAAACATGAGGCCAATTTTCATTAATAACGGGAACAATACAAATGATTTTTAGCCAATTTATTATCACTATAATCTAGCTGAACTTCCAAAAAACTGTATCATTTTATTCAATATTATTCAATATATCTGTGTTTGCATTTATTTTCTGGGCCATTCTTCTAGAAAACCTGTTCTAGTGACATTTTTTCAGCTGTGGAAGGGTTTGTCTTTTGCAATAGGCAGAATTACTGGATTTCATTCAATTGTTTATAAATGTAGAATGAATTTTCAACCTTTTCATAATTGCTCCTGAGAAAACAGAGCTCAGATCAGGAAACCATCCATGTTTGAAAATCATATCTATAATTTTTATAATTGCCTTATTTTTACAAATCTTGGTTTAGCTATAAGACTGTTAAAAGAAGAACTGCGCTTGGACATTTCCTTAACTTGTTTTCATTTTTAAAATTTACAATGAGCACAAATCTTTCTGCAGCGAAATAAGCATATGCTATAACTGAGAAGTTCACTCAGAGGGCTCTTCTGATTTTCCAATTTATGTCTGGATATCTGAATTTATAATAAATAGCCTACAGCATATCACTGAAACTTTAATTTATTCTGTTAAAAAGACGCAATTATTAAGACATAAACCCCAGACTACTCTGAGAATATTGACTACAGAGTCAACTAATTTAACCTTGTTGCAGACATGTAATTAGTATTGATAGAAACAACTTAGAACTCTACTTATTTAACTTTTTATGGTTTCCAGCAAACTGTTCTGTTTTGGATGTTAGCTTAGTTAAGACAGTATGACTTGAAATTATCATATTTATAGCCCACCACAATGGTGTTCAGGATGACTGTTTAGCTCTGTATTTAAAATATATCTGTAAAAAATTGCTTACAATATTTCACTATTACTAAACACGGCTTTATATTTCCTAAGTATGTCTGAAGTAAATGGCTTTAAAGTTAGTTGTTAATTTGTTAGAAATTTTATGTGTTTAATATTTTGAGGAATTTGGTCTTCTCTGTGTTAGTATGTTTTCCCACATATCTTAATTACAGAATATGAATTCTGTTTTCTTACTTATTACTGGACTATTTATATGAAATCTTGGAGAAAAAAAAGGCACAGTTGGAGGATATACAATATTTTTTTCAGCATTTTAACAAGAGCTTATCCTTAATATATCTTCAATAAAATCTTAAAATATTTGTCCAGAAAAATAACCTGTATAGTGACTAGGGCAGGTAACTGTATCACCACCTAAGTGGTGATACATCTTAATTGGCCTTTGCCAAAACAAAGATTTTAATTTGCTTCTCCTACACATTGGAATACAGCTCCAAGAACACCTCTACCTCTCTGCATTGTGGAAGTAAAAGGGATGCTTCCCAAACTGATGCACATTTATTATTCCTATTAGTTCTGGAGCGCTGCTGGAACTCCGAAATAAAGCCCAAATCCTTTACCACAATCTTGAAGCAGCTGTATATATTAAATTTTTCCATGATGTCTTGTATATCAGGATGCTTTCTGCAAATATAAAAAACCCTTCCCTTTTAACATTCCTCTGAAACAGAGAGGTTTGTATGCCTATGTACATGCATACGTATATATAAACACACTCTAAAATAAAAGCTTAATAGCATAAAGTGCTTGTGATTCCAGAAAAGAAAAGTACCTGTTTGTGAAAAGAAAGAGCAGAGAGGGAAACTTGTCTATGTCCTGTGTAAATAGGCACAGAAAATGACTTTAATTAGTCTAATGATCAGTATGGGCTCTTCACTGACAAGAGAATGCTCCCTGGCTCATCTTTGCTTATCTTCTGTGAAAATGGTAGCTCTGTGCTGTTCTTTAGAAGGCTATACTGAGGTGGCCTATAAATCTTATAAATTCTATTTATCATTACCTTCTGAAAAGTAATGTCATAGTCTTACATAGAAGGGCTTTAAAATTAGGTAATTTCATTCCAGAAACAGATGGGACCCACAGGACTGGGTCTAGCACAGTACAAATCAAGTCTATCCAAAAAAGTGTGTGTGCTTGGGGCTGTGGTATGTGGCAGTGTAAAATCAAATCTGCAGTTCCTTGAGAGTTATATCAAACCTAACATGAATTCAGCCTTTTACACACGTAAAATTTTTTTGAGGGAAATATAATTTTTTATATGGGTACATTCTCTATTTTTATAAACAGTCTATTCATGACTATCCATGCAAATATTATAGTGAGTAACATATCTCTGATATTCAATCAGATGTACAAAATCCTTGCCGATTACACCTAAGACCTTTCAGAGTATTTTAAAAGCTTCTCAGATCTACTGACACAAAGAATCCGTGATACTATGAATCAAATAAACTGATGTGCTTTTAGTATGCCTATGAGCATTCTGAATGATGAGGACAAAATAGTTTCTCTTTCCTTAATAAGGATTAATTTATTGATGATATTCCTACCTACCTCTGGACAATTTTTGGCCCAATATGGCGGTAAAATATTGCACAGTGTTTTATGCTATGCAGAATTTACTTGAGAATACATCACGGTTCTCAAATTCTTTCTTGGGAAGATTTTTCTTTTCTTCCCTACACAATGCTTTACATTTAAATATTTGACTGTTAGTACTTGTGCTGTTTGAACAGCCATCATTCAACAATTAATTACTAATTACTGCACTTAGATTTGCCAGTGAAGTGATTGAACATAAATTACATAATCATATTAATTTGTCTATGAGGAGAAATGCAGGGCTGTGGGCAGATTTACTGGAAAATTTATGAACTAAGATATGACATGGTGGGAAAAAACAGGGGAAATGTTATGTGCACTGTCACTATAAAAATAATTTTGAGAGTCTTCACACAGACAGTGTGCAGTAATGAATAGTGAAAGATAGCTGACATCATTGAATAGATAGCATCTAAGGGTGCAACACAGCAATAAGGATTTCTGCTGTAATGCCTGCAAGGAGAGCCCTGTGATTGGTATTGAGTAGTGCAATTGATTTGTCATCTGGAGCAAGCTGTCCAGAGTTCATATATTGCTGCAATTAAGGCAAGGCTTCTCTTATTGACTAGATTAGGGGGAAATCAGTTGGGAAGAATAATGAGAATAAATGCTATAGCTGAGCATCAGTAACATCATAAATAATGCAATCAATAATGACAGTGTCAGATGAAGACCACTTGAGACACCAGGAGTTAAGATACTAATTTGATGGTTGGAAGGTATGGAGGAACACTCTCAAAGGCAAAAGAAATGGTAAAAGAGGAGTACAAATAATGCCACTCTCCAGCTCACGTTGAAAAGGGTGCTTCCATGGATATCACATACATGTGTATATATATCTGAGAGATACGTAGTCCTAGAGAAATTAATATATAAATAATAGCAGGTAAAGCTCTGAAATGAAAAACCTCTTAACATTCAACTTGTAGATATGCACAATATCTGATAACAACACTGACGATAGTTAGGGTTCTCTGTACAATTTATAAAAGCAATAATGTTACTGGCATCACTGAAATCAGTAGGAGATCTGCCATTGACTAATAATATTTGAAGACTGATTCTGTATTAAATTAGTTGCCTTAGATATGCATTTGGCAGTCAGAAATTATATAAGCAGAAATAGCAACCTGAACAAATGCAAAACCATAGTTCAATGGTAATCATAGAATCACAGAATGGTTTGAGTTGAAGGGACCTTAAAGACCTGCTAGTTCCATGTCCTCTTCCATGGGCAGGGACACCTTCCATTAGATCAGGTTGCTCAAAGCCCTGTCAAACCTGACCTTGAAGCATTCCAGGGATGGGGCCTCTACAGCTTTTCTGGGCAAACTGTTCCACTGCCTCAAAGTAAAAAAATTCTTCCTAGTATCTACTCTAAACCTACCCTCTTTCAGTTTGAAGCCATGTAAAAAGTCCTGCTTCATCTCTCTTGTAGGCCCCTTTTAGGTACTAGAAGGCTGCTATAAGATCTCCCTGAAGCGCTTTCTTCTCTAGGCTGAAGAGTCCCAGCTCTCTCTGTTTGCATAGGAGAGGTGCTCCAGCCAGAAAAACAAAACCAGAAGCAACTTTCTTGCCTCACACAAAGAAGCAAGCAAACATACTAAAAAAGTGCAGCATGTTTTAGTGGCAGGATGGATTTGACTTTGTTACTCAGAAAATGTCGTCTCAGATCACAATGAAGTGCAGGTGTCTAACCTTTACCCAGTTAAGAACTTAAGTGACTTTATAAGTCTGAGACAAATCAGTGTTTAATTAGACACTAAATGTCATTCTGTTGTGATTTTGTAAGCTAAAAACGTAAGCTAGATACAGATTCCATCATCGCGGCTCAGTGGAAGTAGGACAAATAGAGATAGGGCAAGACCTTCCTTGTTTTCCTGTATGATGAACAGACTCAGAGATGGTGTGGTATGTGACAACTGTGTGATAACTTTCCCATGTGATAGCTGCTTTTGCAGAATTTTCTGCATTGCAGGTTCTGCATTACCTACACAAGACCCTTGAAATCTCCCACAATTCGGGTCTGTATCAGTCCTATATATTGTTATGGGAGGGTAATGTTGGAGTTCCTGGTGGAAATCTTATGCACTGTTCTTAAAAGCCCCAACATTATAGCTCTTTAAAAATGCTTGTTTTTTAAAAATGTGAATGATTAATGTTTTGGAATGGGCAGATGCTGAAGTGATTCATAATGTGTATAAAATTATTATTGACAAGAGAAATGAAGAAGACCACAGGGAAGAAATAGAAGAACAAATGTAAAAAAAAAGAGATGAGATTGTAGAATGTTAATACTAATGAAAAAAGGAAAATATTAACAAAAAGATGAAACATTATGTTCTGAAATTCTTAACTGAATGATAGTCCTAATGAAAGGAAAAACAGATTTATTAAAGAACTCCCAACTTTAAAATTTGGTTATTAATCAAATTAATCATAGTCTCCCATGCAACAAATATGAGAGCACAGCCAGGGCACATATTCCCCACCTGCTACATCTTCCTTCAGACTGCAGGTGGGCAGGATCGCTGCAATCTCTGCACACCCCTGAAGTCGGGGAGCAGAGAAGGCCCTGGCTGGGCTCAGCCTGTGTCCCTGCAGGAGGGAGAGAAGGTGAAGGGAGGTGGCTGCAGCAGGTGGCTGGAGAGGCTTGGAGAGGCTGATGGGCAGGGCACCCTTCCTCCTGTGCTGGCGTAGCAGTGTGCAACCCCACAGAGAAAGCTCACTCTTGCCTGGTAGGTTATAGATCCACACATGCTTAAGGTCTGAGCCTCATTTTCAAAACAAAGGAATTTTCTGAGAAGGGCTTTTTCCCAACAATCCCATTTTCTACATTGTTCACTTTAAGGAGTAGCTATTAGCCCAGATTGTGCAAAGTCATTTAGAAGGGAATGTGATTTTTGAAAAACTGTAATTCTCCACAGGGGAAAATAAAATTATTTTGCAAAATTCTTGCCTTATTCTGTTGTGTTGGGTATAATTTGTTACTAATCAGGGTCTGCATTTGTTTGTTCTTCGCTGATGTCCCAGGTTGGAGTGCACCCCCCAGGATCACTCTCATCTTTTTTTCTCATACAGCCTGTGAGAGCTGCCTGCAGGAGACATGTTGGAACTATTAAGAAAGCAAGAAGAGAACTAAAGCTGAAGCTAATATGAAATAATTCACTAGCTAGGCAGGTATGATACAATATTGAAATTAATGTACAGGAAGTATTCTGCTGAAGAACATTAAAAAAACATTCTTTAGGTTAAAGACAGAAAATATGACACATAGGCATGCCATTGCTTATAATATAATTTTTAGGAGCTTTTGTTTGCTTATTTGTTTGTTGCTTCCTGATGTAGTAGGGGAAATAGCATTCCATTCAAAGTATGGAAAAATTCCAGTAGAACTGAAAACTAGGATATATAATGAAATTTTTGAGATGTTCTGAAGAATGGGATTTTGATATTTGCTTCCTTGTTCAGACATGAGCACAGACAGAGGCTCACACACAGAGTTTTATGCCTTCTAATGGTGTAGCTCTGGGAAAACTGTGTTATTCAGACTAGACTCTTGGGTGATAGGAAAGAAAATGAGTATATACCACTATAAATGAAAGTCAATTACCCTGAATTGGGGAGTAAGGGAAGAGGATTATTTTTCCCCCGGCCTCCCAAAGTTAATTCTTTCCTCTTAAGCATGCACTAATTTTTGGCAAAGATTTTCCTGAGGTCTTTTAGAAAATCCTTGTGGCATACTGTTTTAGCCTTCAATTTGATTTGATTTGATTTTCTGTTTGATTTTCCTCTGTCAAGGCTCCTCTCTGAATAAAAGGGTCCAGAAGAAGTCTTCCCAGGGTAGCCTACAAGTCATGATATTTTCAGGGTTTTTTGGTTTTGTTTTTTGTTTTTGTTTTGTTTTGTTTTGATTTTAAGGGTTAATTTAAAACCTAAGGGAGTTCGAAGGTGCAACCACATGGTATTAAAGACTTACATATAGGAGTAAAAATGGTTTTGTCAAAAGATCTGGTTATGAAGCAGCCATATAGATACATGTACTGCTATGTGGTAATGTGCACTGGGCCAATATATAAAAAAATACAGAAATTATTTACGTACTAGTATGAATTTGGAATGGATATACACTGATATGCAAATAGGAATCAAAGCCAGCTGATTGGCTTGAAGCTAAGGAAAGTAATTTGATATTCACAGTGCTTTGGCACTATATTTACACAGGCTTAATTTTAAGCACTTTGCAAACATTTCAGTCTTTTACAAATACTTCTGTATAGATTTTTACTGGTATGAAATTTTCTTCATAATAGCTTGTAGGGTGTTATGTTTTGAATTTGAGTAAGATGGTGTTGATAACACATTTTAAAGCTTTACTTTATGTATTCAGCTGTCTTTATCTCATCCTGGGAGATTTCTCATTTTTACCTGATGATTCCCTTCTCCATCCCACTGCAAGAAGCAAGAAAGTGGCTGCACAGGGCTTGGGGACCTACCAGGTTTACACCATGTAAACTTTGTAAATAGTTTGTGGTACTTACTAGGTTGGTAGAACTAAATAAACTAAAGCAGTATTTCAAAATGAGTTCAGTATCACTGAGTTGTATACAATGTAGTCAAGACACTCACCTCTGCTTCTAAGAGGCAAAAAGTTATCTTTTCTTATTATTTATTATTAATAATAATAAATTAAGATAAGTAAAAAAATGTAGAGTTCTTGCTCTCACTTACTTTTGTGTTACTACTTTTAAAAATACAAATATGCAAAAAACATAATTAAACAGAATTGTCTTTCCTTTGACACATTAAATTCCGCTATCTTGTTGTAATGACTTGGTGATTTGAGTGTGTTGCAGCATTTTGTTCATACAGGTCCTTTGTCCTTCTGCCTGAACCATTGTATATATGCTCTTCATTAATTACAGTACCACAAATAACCCGATCTACTGCAAGTGAAAAAAATACAGGAAAACACTAAAAGCTTGAAAATACTTTTATTGTGGTTATTTTTTCTAAAAGTGTTCTTTTTCAATGGTATTTTCGGAGTGTCTAAGTTTTGTAGTGTGGTGAAAAATCTGCAAATTCCAATTAACACAAAGGGAATAAAAGGTGAAAGATTTGAGAATAGAACTCTGTTTAATTTTGGTTTTTTTTTAGCTACTGAGTTTCTTATAAGGTAATGGTTGGCATATTGAGTTGATCTTAAAATGGACTACGTGATATTTTTATATCACGCTGGCAGTATTACCAGTAGAGGTCTAGTATGCCTGCTGCAATATTATTCAGTGTTAAAGTGTGAGCAAATACTTGCATAACTGTGATATGAAGTTTGGGGTTTAGGTTTCTATCCATGCAGCAAATGCTATTGTGGTTAAAATGACAGCTTTTCCATGTTTGCAGATTTTTGCGATTGCTCTGTTCTTCTCATCCATATGTAAATATTATGAATGCCAGGCAGCATTAACTGAGAAGCAAGTTAGAACTGGATGGAAGCCCAATTACCTGATGCCTCCATGAAGTTAGGACAACAAAATCAAACCAGGAAAAAGGTTTTTCACCCAGAGGGTGATTGGGCACTGGAACAGGCTCCCCAGGAAAATGATCACAGCACCAGCCTGACAGAGTTCAAGAAGTGTTTGGACAGTGCTCTCAGGTAGATGGTGTGATTCTTGGGGTGTCCAGAGCAGAGTCAGGACTTGGACTCAATGATTCTGATGGATGTCCTCCATCTTAGCATAGTCTATGATTCTGTGAAACCCAGTCAGCAGATAAAATGCTCAACAGAATGTTTCACATTAATTCCATTGGTTAAGTTCTTTCTTTTATATTACTTTTTGGATATACTGTTAGTGATTTTTGATGAACAGGTGCACCACATAAACATAGATATTATTGATCAGGACTATGTGTGCCAGGAAACTAATACACATAACTGACAGTGAAAACTTGTATTATGGGCAGCATGGTGGAACAGAAGAAAAGCACATCTGTTGAGGTGTTCTTCAGTAGACTCGGAAATGTATAACATATTGCCTTAAATAAGCTTTAAATCATTAGGAAAGAGTCTAAATTAGTGCCTTGACTACAAGCAGCCCTAGTTATTTCATAGTTTCCACTGAATCACTTGATGCCTTCAACATTTGGGAGTATGTCTCCTAATTACATGCCAAACTAGAAAACGTATTAATACATTTTTAAAGGAGACTGGAGTTGACATTCTCACGTTCTAAAAAAATCTGAAGCCCAGATTTTTTACTGATTTAAAATGATATTCATGTCATTGGATAAGATAGTTTAGACATCGCTAGTTTAAGACTTTTGATAACCTATACTGTTTGATCTCATGGCTGTTAGACTCCTAATGAAAATCTTTTCTTTTTCCATGATCTGATACCTGTAGCAGTCCCACTTTTGTATCAGTCAGCTAACAGTTTATTTTCAACTCCAGGACACAGTGTGGGCAGGCATCCACATGCAGCAAATACTGCATGCACTCTTAAGGCAGGTACCTGCTAGGTAAGAGAGGGCTGTCCAGCTAAAAACTGCAGGAGCTGATGAAGCTTTTGGTATCCCTGTTACCCCCTGCGTTTCTTTCCAATGCACTAATCTATTTCTCAGAATTATCTCTCATGTGCCTCCAGCAAGCTGGATTGATTTTGAATGAGCTCATATGTCATCATCTCTCCCATTAACAGTAAGGACACCATTCTCTGAATCAGGCTGTGGCAGATGTAATCTACACAAGCTGCTTGTCCCAATCTTTTCTAGGAAAAAACTTTGTTAAGGCACGTGGAAAATGAGGTGAAGCCAGCACTCATGGCTTTGCTAAAGGCAAACTCTGTCTGACAAACTTGGTAGCCTTCTATGACAGGGTAGCAGTGTTGGTAGATGATGGAAAAGAAACATATTTCATCTACCTGGACTTGTTCTAAGCATTTTTACTGTTCTGAGCAGCAGCCTTGTCTCTAAATTCGAGGGACCTGGATTTGATGGCTGGACCAGTTGGTGTATAAGGGATTGGCTGGATGGTGGCACTCAAAGAGTTGTAGCAATGTATGTCTCCATGTCCAAGTAGAGACCATGAAGAGTGGTGTTCCTCAGGGATTAGCACTGGGACCAGTGCTGTTTAACACTGAATTCTTAATACTTTTTCAGTTTCAGTGAGCTCTAGCATACTTACTTACTACATTTCTTACTAGCCATATATGTCCCTCAAAGAAAGCAAAATTTGGATATAAAGATTAGGCTATAATAAGACATTAGAACTTAAACTTTCTCCATCCCAGAGTTTTAGATTTATCATAAAGCAATATATTATACTGCATTATTTTTCTTATGTTCCTTAATGGCCCTCTTCACAGATTTGGAAACCATGGAGCTAGGTGCTTCTGTATATTATTGTTTCTCTTTTTAGTATTGTCACTCTATAGAAAATTCAGAGTAGTATTCAAACTTACTGTTTTACCTGGAACACTACAGCCATTAAAACCCTGGAGGAAGTAAATTCTTGAAATACTATCAGCTTACTAACTGGTAAAATATTGTTAGTTTTTGTGGAGTATCAACCTCATGTTTTGTAATTGTGTACATTGCCTATCAAACTTTTTAAAATACAAATAGATAGCAAAAGTATTTATAGTACAGGATTGGAATATTTAAAAATTTATTTTGCATATGGTAAATTATTTTATATGTATGAATAATTCTAAGATTTGTATGTCTCTACATCAGCCTCAAAGCAGAAGGTGATCAATCTGGCTACAGAACTACTGTAAAGAAGGTTATCAATAATACAAGACAAAGAATACGGAAAATGAGTGCATTTTTTTAAGCAGAAGTAGTAAGCCCATAGGTCTTGTGAAAGGAAAGACAGAGAGGAGACAGGAAGCTGTGGGAGAAACATGGTATTGAAAAAAGCTGCTTGATTTACCATTTTATGACAGCTGTTTTGATTTTAACAGGTTGCTTATGGTTGCCCAGGATGGGATCTGTGTCTTTTACAAGAACTAGCAAGACCATTTCAGTTTCAGCACACTAAACAATTCCCACCTTCAAATTTAGATGGGTACATATGTTAATTCATAACCATTTAAGTACACAGCAGTAATGAGTTTCCTGCTAGGTTAATTTGTGTCATATTCAGTGTAAACACTTGATATCTGCTGGTAATCATTGTATAAAAGCCTGAACAACAGCATGATGTTTCTCAGGAAAATTCTGTAATTATCTGGGGAAAAGATGATCATTAACACCTTATTTGGTGTTTCCTTGAAGTAAGCAGAACACACGCTTAAAAAAAGAAGAAAATAAAAACAGTTTGGGAACATGTCTGTTGCAATGTAATTAATCATGTGCCAGAAAGAGTTTTTAATAACATGGTGTGAGCTGAGACAGCTGGCTGAGCATCTAGATTGCATTGGCATTCCTTATTAATCTGACTGTATCACATGGTAAAAAAAAGGCAAAAAATATTTAAGAGTCTCTTTTTTAGACTTAAAAATTATTTCAAATAGATGTAAAACCTATCACCTTGACTGGGTGAAAGCATTTTGTAAAAATATATTTGCAGTTTAAATGGTTGTACACATTTTCTGGATTGTTTGTAGTGGATTGATGATAGTCTGTTCAGACTTGGCTTTTCCCCATTGAACGTGGTGAACATTTTCCTATTGATTTTAACAGAAAAATACTTGACTTTCTAGCACGACTGCCCCTGTGGAACACTTGACCAAAATCAATTAAATACTGTGAATTCAGTTAAAAGATTGTGTTGAGAATATTGGGGTTTTCTATCTTAACACAATACTTTAAAACTGGATAACACATAAAACACATTTGAGAGACTATTCAGTAATGTTATTATTGATATTTTGTTGTAAAATGCTGTTGTTTACAGTGGATTGTTATTGTCTGTGATGCAAGCAGGTAGTGAAAGACTTCAATTCTGTCATTCTCCATTTGGTTTAAGGTAGAAAACCTGAACACAACTGTATTATGCCATTTATAGAGAGCACCATTAAAAAAACCCGTTTAATAATGCTTAAATAATCTCAAATGCCTGTAGTTGAAGCATTTAGTTTTAAATTTGCTTTTGAAGAATGGGAATGTAATTCTTGGTAGAAGGACTTTCCCAAAATTTCTCTGCACACCATTTGTATTTTGTCATGCACAAGTGAGAAAACTGTCATCCAGTCCCAGAGCAGAGAGTTAACATTTTTGAAGGAAATGAGAGGCAGGAAATTACTTGCTAGAAGAAAAGAAACAGGAGCCCATCATGGTAAAACAGACCGTGTATAGACAAGGGGGGAACTGAAAAAGGAAATTTAAAAAAAAAAGATATATTAATTAAGGAACAGTTATTTAAATGTGATCTTCCCAGCACTTAATCAGAAGCTGTAAATAATGTTATAAAGGTGATGGCAAAGTGATGATAGTGGTCACTTACAGTATCCAGGAAAGGTCTGGTTCTTTTGATAATTACTTTCTCCATATAGAAAGCCAAGAGATATTGGAGGATGTCAAAAAGCAATCATCATCACCATCTGAAAGAAGAAAAGATAAAATCAGACTGCAGAAACTACAGTGTACTGTTTTTGTTGACAGTTCCTGACAAAATCTTGCCCAGATTTCTTATTGACTGCTCTGCATGCTATGCCATCTATTATGTTCTGCCTGATGTACATTCTGTGACTTCAGAACCAGTGATGTGCATATCAAGTGTTATTTGGTGTCTTGTCAGCAGCAACAAAAAAAATAGGCAACATGTTGACAAAAAACCACCCAGCACTATGGGTAGACCTAGCTAAGAGCGTGAAAGTTTTAGAGCCCAAGGGACTTTACTGATGTCTTGAACTTGTTCCCTGAAATTGTGATTCCTTCTGGGGGTTATGTGTCAAGGCTGGAAATCACTGAAAAGCTAGTGTGGCTTGTTGTATGAAAGAATGAGTATGTTTAGGAGAATAGATGCACAGACACCTGTGAAATTGATATCAGCAGCTGGAAGACTGACAGTAGAGTAGCTCAAAGCATTTGGAATAGGAGTAGCTAAATCAAATTTCAGAAGCAAGGTGAAGATGACATTCAGTAGAGGCAAAAATATCAAGTGCAGCTGGCAGAAATTCCAGTCTCCTTCCACTACCTACATAACCAGTGGATTGCTTCTTTGAACTCTATTAGCTTGAAGATGAAGCCATTGACAAAATTTTCTTAGATTATGAAAGAAAATGAGTGTGGTAAAAAAAATCACACATGTCATTTAAAGAATAGTTGAATGACATTTAGGTGAGTGACTCGTATGGAAAGCAAAGAAAGTAAAATTTTGAGTCCTGCAAAGCATCAGTTAGTGAATGTGAGTAGTTTCTTCTAATATAAGACTTCAGTGGAGAAACTCATGGGATCAAGGTATGAGGAATACTTCCAGAGAAACGATGAAAATCCAGACAGTAGAAAGATAGATAAAAGAATACATGTTACAGCACAGTATATTCAGATGCATAGTTGCAGATAATGAGAAAGCCCCCAATGTATTTAGAGGTTGTCATTCTCAGAAGGACGAAGAAAACAAACACGTCTGCCTGCTGTGTGGCAGTTGTACTTCCTAGCTGATAGTGTTTGTTGCCTAACAAATTTGTTTGTTTGAGGATGGCCCACTGGTGGTGGATCCTTTGCAAACGCTCCACAGTGACATTGCAGGAGGAGCAGTTACAGCCTATATTCCAGTATTCCAGCCATATTCCATCAATATTCCAGTCATGAGCACTATTGTGAATGGCTGGTAGCCCTGCACCTGGTGGTGTATCTGTACTAGCACACAATGCCTTTGGGGCGGCCTCCTAAAAATTAGGATCCGTTGCTGCCTGATCTTAGGTGCTTAAGGTGTAAAAAGGAATGTCTTAATAATGAAACAGAGAATAAAACAGGGAACAAAGCTTATAAAAAGTAGTTGTGCAACTGAAGCCTCCTCCTTCATGGTTTTAGGGGAAAGTGTTCAGCTTCACTCTTGTTTATAGACATTTTTTTCAAGATCAGCCTCAGGAACAGTGAGAACATTGATTTGAATTTTACTGAACCCACGTGAGGCTGGTGTGAGATATTACTCCCGATTTGTCTGTTTAAACACAGTTTCCAAACATTTCTAAATAAGTAGGCCTTCAACTCTGCCTCACAGCCTATTTAAAGCTATTTATCTTAGCTAAATATATTGCTCACTATTTAGGCAGTGTAATTAAATTGGGTTTAGATACAGGTTATCATTATATCATAATTTTGAAGACTATCATATATTATAACCACACAATAATTTTTAGTAAGGAGATGAAATTATGGAAGTTGACATAGAAATAAATATCTAAAACAATAGAATTACAATAAAATTTTTCAGATGTATATATTTATTGACATTTACATAAGTTGTCTGAGCTTAAGTTACACGACAATATTTTTCTGGGCTTGTTTTAAATAAACATACAAGGAAAGAATAATTGGAAGTATATGGATATTTCAAACAATATTTACAAACTTTTTTTACCTCAAAATCAAGATTAAATTTTGTTTTGAGAGTCAGGCTGGTGTTTTCTTATGTCATTTGAGGCATCTTGTCTGTCTTCAACAGCACAATCAAATATAGCAGCCAGAGTAGAAGGATACTTTATCCTCTTTGGTTTCAGATTTAAGGCTAGAGGTATGTATATGCTGTTCCACATAAGTATCTATAATTTAACAGAGGAGCTTTTGCTGTGAACTTTGCATTCTGCACCATCTGTCACTGCCTACTTTCGTGTTGCAGAAGATATGAAACCTTTTTTACTCTGCATGGATTTCCTAGAGATCTCTCACAGTCCTCTAACACCTCTTCATCTAAATAGTGCCTGCTAGTAGTTTTCACTGAAATCACAACTAGATATAAGTCAAATGTAAGCATAATCCCAAGACTTTCCCTTCTAAATTTCTGACACTGTGGTTTAGGGAAGAATTCAGCTTTTCCATTCGTATCACCTTGTATAACAAAGTAAGTATGAAAAACTGACATTTTTATTGACCTTGGCAGGTAGGGTAGGGTGAAATGCATGATTTTAAATGCTGTTGTTGTTGCTCTTTTATGCATAGCTCTGAATTATTGCAACCACTGTAAAAATGTAATGGGACGCTAAGTAAAAATATACATTCCTCTTCCTAGGACATTGAAGTGGTTTCTAGTCCACAAAGAAGCTCTACTTAAAAACTAAAAAGCCAACCAACCAACCAACTAACAAACCCCACTTGGGAAATCAGTCCTGTCTTGCAAATTCCTCTTTTCCAGAAGGTCCTGGACTCATACGGAGTTCTTTGTAGCATCAGACCTTACAAGCACAAAGGGACAAGGCAAGAAATGCACATGTTGCCCACAGAAATGCCAGGGTTTCCTCCTTGCTCTGACTCAAAGGGAGATGGAAGGCTGCAGAAGCAGCAGAGCCAGGTAACCTGCTGTCTGTGGTGCCTGACGACCTCTGGACGGGCTTGTGATATGTGAAGGCAATTATATGGTGTTTCATGTGGATGTCACTAATTCTAGTTAGCTTCTTTGGCTGGGGAAAAGTTCTGGTTCTGGAAACCCTTGCAATGTTTGCATGGGGAGTAATCTGCAGAGCAGAACTAGACCTCACACTGCACATCTGGCTTCGTGATTTGGGAAGGACAAGAACTCCTGAGTGTTTCTTACAGTGTTAATGGATGTCTAAATCTCACATATCAGAGCAGCATAATAATTTGATAGTTCTGTTATATATAGAAAGGGTCTGACCTTTCAAAGCTCAGAGTGCATCCTTCAGCAACCAAGTGTCTGAGAATTCAACATTTTTAGGATCCCACTGAAACAAAAACATTCTAATTTGAGTAAAAGGGTTGTTTACAGGTATGTCCTTGCCATGTCCCAAATTGTTTTCCTTGTGTTACTACAGAATTAGGGAGAAGTGAGTGAAAAGCCTAAACCTTTTTTTTTTTTTTTCCCAAGAATCCACAGTCAGTTCTTAAGATTAACTTGAGGACTGTCAGGTCCTCAAGCAATAAAGCAACATTTCTCCCTCTCCCTCTCAGGTTACAATTTAAAAGTTAAGCTATCAAAGATAAAATTAAAAATCCTTATTTGCTTAATTACAAACTACCTTTTTGTATTTTTTTTTGCTTGCCTGAATTAAAAATATTTTCCATGCAAACTTATTCAGTTTGAAAACAAACAAAAAAATAGGCTTCCACAGTGAAATTTATTTTTTCTCTAATAAGAGAAATTACATCCCTAAAAAGTCTAGCTGTCCTGAATATAATCATGGCAATTTCAGAAATGAAGTGACATCCAGTTAAAAAAAAGTTATATGCTAGAAATTGCCATTTCAAGACTTCTTTCTGCATCTACAGTGATACATGTCTTGAAGAAAAAGAAAAAAAAAAGAAGCTTGATTTTATAATGTCACTTCATGAACTGGCACAATGGTGACCTTGTTACCCAGCAGCTGCTGAAAGCCCTGTCAATATGTGCTAAACAAGAGTAACACCAGTATTAAGGTGTCTGGTTATTCCAGCATCCCAAAGAAAAACTTAAGACAATTTCTACATAAAATGCAGTTTGCATATTTTGCTTTACAAATCTTGTTATGCATGTATGTTAAAATATGTTTAATCTAGAGTGCCAGCCTGTCTGTGCTGCCTTCAAAAACTCATTTATAAACATTTGCCTTCACAGTGAGGCTATCTACTATCAGGCTGTCAGTATCTGAAATTACTGCAGTAAAATTTAGAGAGTAATAATCTTTCTTTTTCAAGGAAAATATGACACATGAGTGTTAATTGTGTGTCAGGGAAGAATAACTTCAGCTACACTTGAGCATTCTTTAGTCTACAATGTCTGTAACTTCTGTACTTCCATCATTACATTCTGTGTTATCAATCATCTTTGCTGAAGCTTTCTCTGTGGGATTAGTCAGGTGTTGTGCCAGCTGCTGAACACACACATCATGGGAAAAACTCTTGTTCTGTAGGAATCTCAGAAGTTATGGAAGCATGTAAATTACCTTCTGAATTAGGACCATTTGTTGAATGCTTGTACATAAGTACATACAAGAGTAATGAATCTTTCATATTTTTTTGAGCCTTTACAGATGAGTGCATTAAAGAGTCTTTAAGAATTCTTTTTTTTTAAACATCAGGGAGATCTTGAACCATAAAATCATCTCCGTGAAACTAAGGCTTTTGGCAATAGCATTTGACAGCCAGTATTGGCAGGGGAAAAATAATCAGCAAACTGCTTTGAAATTATATAAGATTATTTTTTCAAATTATTCAAAATATTCCTGAAAGCAGAGCCTTAAAACTAAATTTGAGTGAACAGTTAATTTTACAGGCATCTAGCATACATTTCCAGAGAACCGTACTAAAATTGCCAATTTACCCTAAGGGTTAAAAATTTCTTCTATTGATGTATTTTCTATTGCTCTTTCAGACATTAACAGACCCATGTTTTATTTGGGAAATTGATATTCATAGTACAGACCTCACAGGAATTAATTACAATAGTGAAACCTCTCCAGATGTACTGAGTATTCTTGAGGTGAAAATACTCATAATACAGAGAACTACCTATTTAAAAATTCAAAACAGACCAAAGTATTAAGCTGAGTACTTAACTTGCAGGTAAGACAAGTAAGCAATATACAAATATTTTAATAATAGCACTACATGCATGTGCTGTATCACTCAAGAGTTATTGATAAATTTTAAAAATGTTGGTTTTTTCATCAAAATCACTAAATCTTTTTCATGAATACTAAATATGCCAATCCCACCCCCAGTTTAAGTCATCCCCAAACTATTTATGAATCTGTGATGAATTTGTAGGAAGGCATCAAATGGAAATAATGGGAAGAGGTGAGAAAAGTGAGCTGTGGGAGGTGTGAGATAGCCATGAGATTTAAAACTGTGCCTCCAGTAGGAGAGATCACTGTGCATGTCTTGCAGAATATGCTAGCTGCTAAAATAGTTTGTAAAAGGGAATCTCCTCTGTTAGGTATTTTCTGAATTGGATGCTCCATTTTCTCCTTCTCTCTTTTTTTTTTCTTTTTTCTTTGCTTGTTAGTTTGCCTGGTTTTAGTGTTCCAGAAAATACATTTTCTAAGAAACAATTTTGGAGACGCTTGTTTTAGTGGAGGAATAAGAATTCTAAGTGACTTTTTTGGTCTTTTTTTTTTTTTGGATTGGCAGACAAATAAAAAATATATGCTTGTGTAGTAAACATGGTGGTTTCTAATCCATTATTTTATATAACTGTGCTCCTTTGGAGGCAAACAGGGGATGGAAACAGACTGTGATTGATTTCATTAGTACCAAGTGCTCAAGAAGAAAGCCTGTAGTGCTGACTCTTCTCTAGGTGTGCAGATCACAGAAAAACCATTACTACATTGCCCCATTTTTGTCAGATTGAAGATTGCCATGGCCACAGCATATGAGTGCTTCACAACTGCTAATTAATTTCTTTTCACAGGACTCTTGAGATAGCACAATTTCCTTGTCCTCATTTTCTAGAAATGGAACTGAAATACAGAGGAATTAGGTGCTTTGTTCAAGGTCACAGAGGAAGTTGGGACAGAACTTGGAATAGAGCCTAGCTCAAAAATTGTGCCTTAACTAATATATCACTTCCCTCCCCCTGAGGTATCTATGCAAAGGTAGTCACAACACAGTTCTTGGTGAATCAAAACTCCTCCACAAATAGCAAGCAAAACTTGAAAGGTTTAGTTCCAGTAGGAGTACCACTACTTCCTAAGTAAAAGAGATATTTTAGAAATGTTCTTTAGGAATATTTTGAAATTTCTACCAGAAACAAATGAACTCCAAATGAAATAATAGAGGAGTTTTTTGTTGGTGGTGGATTTTTTGGGGTTTCTTTTAGGATTTTAGATGCACTGCTATATTTTTGTTACCATTTTTTATCATTAATGGTATGCCCTGGTCAAAGATTTAGCCTCAATTCTTCTTTTGTCTTCCTGAACCAATTGTTCTATCTCGCTTCAGTGTTTAGATTTGCCATCTAAAAGCATGTTTATCCCATTGCAAATTTACATGCAGATTTTTGGTAGCTGGTCTCTGGAAAGCCAAAAGAGCTCAAAGTCGATTACCATAGGAAAATAAAAGTTTTTCATTGTCTTTTCTTTAAAACTAGTTATGTTCTGTGCATGAGCTAGATCCCATAGTTTTACACTGGATTAAAAGAGATGGGATACTGTAAAGGTATCAGATTGCTTTTCAACAGTGTCTAATGTCTGAAATAATTTCATTGTCAGGGAATAACTGGACTGAACGCATGCAGCCACACTGAAGGTCCCTTTGCAGCGGCTGGGGGTTTTCTATGTTACATTATAACAATAATCTGGTTTCTAAGCAGACAATCTGAAATTTGTGATTGAAAATTCTCACTTTCTTGTAAAAATCAAGTAAGATTAAATGAATGGAAATATTTTAATGTGTAAAATTATTAATAGATGCACTGTAAAACTGTAGCCTGGTCAGAATAACTTTTTGTTGGCTACCTAAAAACAGCATGGAAACATTTTTCGCCTAGCTCACTCAGTATTTAATACCTCCTGAAACTACTGCAGCGGTGGGTTTAGAACCTTCTTATGATCCAGCTACTAACCAAGGCTCTAAAAGTTGTGTATAGTGTTATCAGTCGTTTGCACCTGTAAATTCCCGAGTCTGTACAATAAATTTTACTAAAATAATTCTGTTACTGAGAATTTATCTAACATATCTCAAAAAAACTTCTTTCTGGTATGTGGCATTAAAGATACCTTGTGTCTTGCCCAAGCTGTTCTGAAAAGTGAAACAACCTCCAAAAAACACATTTGTGCTGGAACTTTGTTTAGTAAAAGGTGACAAAGTAAAACTTTATGTTTTTAACCAATGAGTTCTCATAGGGCCATTTTTTAATTAGTCACCTTAACCTTATTAGATCTGGTCTTTGTATTATGCAACATATTTGGCCTCGAATCCCCTTATAGCCAGTTACTTTTCCTATTGATCAAGCGTTTCTCCTCAGTGGTTTGTACAGTAAATGCTGTGCACTGGAGTCATCTCTGTATTTTGGAGTAGATTGAAAGAGACAGGGCAGCCGCTGCAGGTCAGATCTGCTGGGAGATCTGCGTTGTCATAATAAGTCAGTTTCTCAGTAACTTACAGCAATGAAGTTCAGAGGCAGCCAGCTCTAGCAGCTGCCGAGCAGACTAAATATTGATTGGAAGGGAAAAATGAGGGAGATGGTGACCTTCTATTCAGAGCCTGACAAAAGTGTGGTCGGAATGATGCTCTTGCTAATGCAGCGCCTTCCTAGTTATCCTGCATAGTAGTGGGAGGCCGCTGTGCTTCCTTCCTGCCTCAGATCTTCCACTGCCGACTTCTGACATCAAGTCATTAACTTTGTAACTCCTTGCTCCTCCCTTGGAGTTCCCTAAAGGAAAGAAAGAGAAATTGTTCTCAACTTGAGCCTCATCAAAGTCACGAGAGCCCTTTTCAAGTGTAGTCAAAATGAAGCTCCCTCAAGCCTACCTGTATTTTCAGCAATTAATGGGGAAAGTATTTACCATTCAAAAGGCTTTTGCTGTTTGGATTTCTTCCAGTTCAGAATCATCTCTATCAAATTGGCCCGTGCAATTTATTATCTCCTCAGGGACATTCAGCTGTCCCAGCTAACCTTTCCCAGAATAGATCCAGCTGTGTCCTTTTGGACAAAATCTTTCCACTCCCCTAAAAATGCAGTCATTGTAAGGATGTCCTCGACAGAACTATTAAAGATACCCTTAGGCCCAGCTCTGCATTAATGACCTATAGCTCATGACTTCCATTTCAGCTGTATATATTTTGATGTGAGGGTTAAGAAGGATAGCATAGGTTAAAGTACAGCAGCAAGATCCCCAGGGAAACAAAAGTGCAATTATTCTGTAAATGGCAATTCAGAATTAATGGTCCAGGAAAATGACTTTGCAGAGAAGTTCAGCTCACATGATTTTATTTGGAATTGACAGCAGTTGGAAGACAGTCCATTACATGACAACAATGCCTTGCATTTTTCTTAGCATGGTTAATCTATAGATCCTGAAATTTTTCTATGTCTTGACACAACTTTGTAAATGCTGGCAGTGAGAAACCTGGAAATGAGGAAATGAGTTTAATCTACTTGCTGAGAGTGATATGACTACTAGATGAAATTATAACAGAGGTATCCTAGTTCCTTGGTGTAATATCAGTTTATTCTGACAAGTACTTCACTAATTGTGCTTTGAGCATCAGTGGTGAAAAATTAAATGGATGATAGAAGTCAATGTTTTCAGGAAGTGCATTTTGCTTTAAATCATGTAGAAGTTCTGTATGGAAATATATACAAGAGAGAAAATAAATTAATTGAAAGAATATATTAGAAAACATGACAGGAAGGGAAATTGATTTACCCAAGGCATAAAAATGGTCTTACCTAATAGAAATATTTGTAAAATATTTAATGTAGTTTTGCACATTGCATGTTGATATCCTCATTTATATGAACATCTTAAAGATAAACAAGGGGGAAAAGCCTACCTTAAATGATTACTTTCCTGTTTAAAAAGTCAAAAGAACTCTTAGGTCCAACAGATTATTGTGTAATAAAAAACCACAAAGCAAAACAGTAAAAAAAGAAAATAAATATTCCTAACTGGGCTGCTGGAGTGGAGGGTGGGTTTTCCATTGACAGAAGATGGAGTTAGCACTTCAGACTGTTTAAAAACACAGTCAGCTGAGCAGTGTAGCTCACAATGATTAATCTATTTCAGGTGTATTTTATCAGTCAGGCTACAGCCTAAATTAGGCTTGTTATTTATCAGGCTTTTTATTCAGAAACTCATGTAAGCTTGTTTTATGGTCATGGTTTTAATGCTGCCTCGGTGACTATATTTATTGAATGAAGACTTAGGCTTTTCTATTTGTTTTTAAAGAACTGAAAAACAAACATGGGTATGCTCAAAAGCTGTTACTGCTTTGTCTTTATTTTTCCTTAGAAGGGGAGTATTTTTTTCTTGGGTGTTAATTTTTCAGGATGCTAACTTTCAGTGATCTCCATAATTTTGTGAGGCACTGTAGGTAGCTGTGTTACTGGAGAAGACAGAAAAGATCATGCTATAACAATTTATCCTCTTGATTGTTCAAATCAGATGTGGGCAATTTGGTGTTGACTTATTTTGACTAGTTTTACCAAAACACCACCAATAAATGTTTAGAGATACTTTCTGTAAAGAGGGTTAGATTTCTTTCTTAATGGTAATTGCTTTCTAAATCTCTGTATGAATGTTGGTAGGTATGTAGACTCATGTGTGTAATTTTTTCTTTAAAGCTTTTAAGTTTGGTTTGGATTTAAAAATAAATTTCAGCTTAGAGAGACAGGGAAAATATCAAGGAGATAATTTTATAACTTCTTGATCTGTGATCTTCATGATTTATTATTTTAATAATTTTGTATTAAAAATGTATTCATTTTTCCCAGAATGTGTAGGGAAGTGCCCTCTTTTAGAAGCTGAGGTACCTAAAAGAGGTCTATGTTTTCTGTTGTTTTTGTTTAACAGTTGGTCTAATAGTTAGCTTTAGTGATTATAAAGATGGTGTCTTGCTCCAACTAGGATTTCTGTGTGCTTTACTAAGTGAATCATTAATTTTACAGATGTTAACACCACAGACAACATTTATGTAAATGTAAACAAGTTGCTTCTACATTTACATCTGGTTTTTTTTTTTTTTTATCTGGACAGCTATTCCTATGATTTAGCTCAGTATCCTGTCCTGACCATTACTCACAGCTATCTAGGATACAGCAGTCATACAGACAGGATTTGGGTGTTGGAAAGGAGAATGTTTAAAACACATGTGGTATGATAAAATACTTGTAAATCTCATTCTGGCGGCATTTTATAAAGGGATGACTAAGAATTTTAGAAATCTCTGTAAAGTAAAGTTTAAAAGAAAACCCTTCTCTTAAACTAGTGCCTTAAATGATGATTTTAACATTCACATTAGGGCAAAGGTTTACCTAATTGTGTCTTAGACTTAAAGAGTAAGCAATTTCATTTTTCCAGTTCCCAACACACACATGCACAGAGTCACCCATATACACATACTGCAAGGCATTAAAGAGGGATGACGTTGGGAGAATTTTCTTGCAGAGACATAATTACAGATCATGGTAAACTTACTTTAAGTTTGCATTCTCCAGTCCAAAATTTTAACTTCAATATAATTTCACCTTTGCTTTGATTTTCCTGGCTTTCTATGATTATCTACTTTTTTTTTTTTAATGCTTTATTGGTACTTAGATATTTTTCAAAAATAAGATAACCTGAGAATATTGTAGACGTGATCCTAAGTGGAGTGCTCACAATTCAAAATGTTTTTGTGAAGAACTCGAATGCCTCAGCAGCTCATATGTTAAGTAGTCCATAGATTCTGACTAATTTTAAATAGCTCATGAGCATCTAATTACGTGTACCTGGGTACATGAAGAAAAGCTTAGGCTTTTTTGGATGCAGTTACAATGCAAATAAAGGTCCAAGATGCATGAAAGAACTCTAAAAGCTCAAAATGTACTGGAAGGCCTCTAGCAATGAGGTATGAAGGTAGAAGAGCTGCTTTCGAAGAAATTCTTTAATGTTAGTTGTATACAGAAAGTGTAGGGAGACCAGTGAGTTGCAGAGAAAGGGACTGAAGCATTGCAGAAATTCTTAATAATGCTGCCATCTATTTGGGAAGCATATGAGATGACTTTATCTAGACAGAATTTCAAATGTACTTTAACTCTGACTACAAGAACCTCATCTCAGGCTGGGAAAGCAAAAAAGAATGCAGTCCTCTCACCTAATCTTACAATCCCTATGAACTAGCAGCTGTGCCCCATGCTGCCTGGAGACACTTGTATTACAGATTCTGATAAATCCCCCACCAAGTGCAGTTACCAATATGTCTTCTCTCCAGAAATTACAAATTATGTGCCGTTTACCTTGGAAAATGTAGAAACTCATATATTCAAGTTTATATTTCTAAAAAAATAATAAGAGGAGATTAAAGATTTGAATATAGATCACATTTGTTTCTTTAATAATGAACAAATTCTCTAAAAAATACTGGAAAAAAAAGAAAAAACTTTTGATGAATAGAAGTAAAAATAAAAAAAGCAAGACTGAATAAAAAGTTTAAATTTAGCTTAACAGTGGATATTTTGAATTTATATTTAAACATAGTACTAATTTTACAATATTGTAAAAGTAGACTGTGTTCACATGCTTATTGTATTTTTAATTATAACACTCTTTCAAATATTAATGGTTGAAGATGGAGTTTTTAGTGAATAATACCCCATTGAGAATGTCATGTCTGACTTATGGGATGATTACATGCAAAATATATTTTGATAGTAAAAATGTTTTAAGACACAATAGAAAATTCTAACCTTTACAATACTAAACCACAAACTCATTACTAAAATAAGACCTAAGGAAAATAATAGACCTTTTAGATCTAAAGTACTTTTTATCTTAATTGCATTTTGCTGGATATTATTATGTGGGAAATGGAATCCTGAAGTGACAGCCACTTCACTCACCATCTAGGTAACAATTATCTATCTCCTCCAACAATGAATCTCTGAAATTTAATATTTTGTATGGGAAGCCACAGTAAATATGCCATTTCTCAAATGGATGAAATACATAGGGATCATTGATAATATAATAATTTTCATAGTGGTATATTGTATGTCAGTGTTTTTAAAATGACTGTAATTTAATAAAAAAACCGCTGAGGCTAAATACATAAGATGTTCATGATGGATATGTATGAAAACAGCTTTTCCAAGGACCTATCATGAAAAACTTTATTGAAGTTTGAAAGTTGAAATCTATTGGAAATCTGGAGTAATATTTGTTACTCTTTCCAACAACGTCTGTATTAACTTTTCTTTCAGGTGCGTCCTCACTACCTTGTTAAACTACTTCTCAGATGGAATGCAATTCCCACAATGATTTTAAGCTTTGATTTCAGAATTTTTAGGCAATCTCTGTATGTTCCTGTGTACTATAATTCTTTTAATTTTGCCGAGTAACCTTCTTCCTCTCATTTCCCTTTTGGAGTCAAACATATTGATTACTAATTTGTTTTAATTTATTATTTGATTTAAATAGTTTCAAATGGGAAGTAAATCATAACTTGAACCAGATCTATCTTCTGTCACAAAATCTTTAATAAAGTTGTTGCTTAGGAAAGCTGAGGACTGTCACAGATAATGCAGTGAAGTGAATGTGTGAAGCTATCACCATCTTTCATTATTTGCACTACTTCTGAGATATTTTTCTTACCTTTCTGGACCGTTTTTTATTGTGTTTTTGAGGTAACTCCTTGTTCTATATGATTTTCAGTATGTACTAGAAATCCTTCTGTGTGGAGACACAATCAGCCAACAGTTTCTGATATGTCTTCAGACTCTGTCAGAGTCTTTGCTTTCAAATGGTGTAGCCACGAAACAGAGAGAAACTTCATGGAGGGTGGAGCATGAGGAAGGGTGCCAAGAAGGGTGATGCCAGGTGAGTATAATACACAGTGGCCACCAGAACTTGGAGCCAGTGAAATGTTGCTGGGTTTTTTTGTTTGTTTTTTTGTTTGTTTGTTTTCTTTTTAATTTACTTTCTATTTTCTACTAAAATATCATTTTAGACAGCAAAAAAGTCTTGAAGAATCAGCCGATACATTGCATATGCATTTATTGTCAGCCCTGGATGATTTTATACATGAAGGCCTGTATATTGTAATGGATACAACTGGTTGCTGCTGTTCTAATTGGTAAATTTAAATTTGTTGAGACAGTTTTATTTTACTTTTTTCTGAGTGCATCAGCATGAGCCAACAGTTTCTTTATGTAGAAATTAAAGGAGGACACAACAAACAAAGGGTTCCACTAGGGTATATGTCAATCACAAAGACATGGCAACGGTATCGTATATTGCAAATATACAAATTGCAAATAAATTCTGGTTTCTCTGAGTCATGATCAGAAACTTGCAGAGGGTTAATGCTGGTTTCTAGCTTATGCAGGCAGGACAAGAGTGGTTTTGCGCTACTGGGGAATAATAATGTTATATGTTTTTCTGGGAAGTGGTGTATAAAGAGAGATTAATGAAATTCTGAGAAATGAGAGCGCTGCAATGTAAATTGCAGTCCTGTGGCTATTTCTGTAGGAGCAGGTGTGTGTACTTCTGCACACAGGTAGCAACCCTTGAACAGCATGACGTGGGGAAGAGAATTGAGAGTGTTCCTTGTAGTCTGTAAAACTGTAAAGAAGTCCACAAGCAGTCTGAGGAGATGAGCTATGCCCTGTTAAATCAGCCATTGCTGTACTAACATATTGTGTGAGGAAGAATGTTAAATAAGAGCTTGGTAGCTACTGTGTACAATACTCCTGCTGCCCACCTGCTGTTGACTGCATTTCACTTTCTCTCACTGTCCATCTGCCTTTTCTGTTTTAATCCTTGCTTGTGATGTATGTCATTGCTCTTTTCTGTGATGTCAACAGACTTTGTGGTTGATGTAAACAACTGTGAACTCTTGAAAAGCTGTTCCTTGTGAGTCATGAGTACCTAGGGCATCCAGGATTTTATTGGAATCTTCCATTCTGTATGTGGGTACCAAACACTCCTTTAGGTATCAGTACTATTGTCAGGAGAGAAATTTATCAAAATTTTGTGCCAGGAAGGAGATCTAAAGAAAAAAACAGCAATCTGATCTGGTGATACACATATCCAGGCACCTGCTAAAGGCAGTATTGCTTTTAGAAAAGGACTACCAAACCAAGAGGGAAAAATCAAAATCCATCATCATTCTTCAGATATAAGGCTGTAATAATAGGTGATTGTCTTGGAGGCCACTAGAACCTATGAATCTTTTTACACCAGCCATGTCTCAAAAAGTGACTTTCAGAGTTTCTGACTGGGAGCTCAGTTTTATGACAACTTTTTATGTGCAGAACAGACCTTTATTTCAGAATATGAGTACATTTTGAACTGACAGATTCCTATAGTCAGATTGTAGTGCAAGTATCCCAGAGACTACAATGCTATTAGTTGGGGGTTTTTTTAGTTATTGCTTTTGAGAGAATAATTCAATGTAGCAAACACAATAAGAGAAAACATAAATCAGAGACTTCTCAACCAATAAAGACCAAAAGTGTAAAATCAGCGAGCGTTGTTTGAATTCAATATCTTTAATAAATAACTTCATTTTGGAAATAAATGTATATAATAAATTACTTGTAAAAGAAATTTCAATAAGTTCACTGTGTTTGAATGTGTACTACAAAATTGTAACTAAATAATAATTTGGCTTATAATAAATGCACTAAAAATACGTTCAAATTTAAGAACTTGAAAAGATATATGAAATTTGAATCTTGTAATATATGTGTTACCTATTAATGCTTATTTTACAGCTAGAAAAGCAGAGACACGTGACTCTTGCCTCCCAGTATAATTTGTACTTTCACTTTGGGGGAAATAGGTAATATGATTTCAGGCTAAAGAACTGCCACTTCAAAGAACTACATATTTGCATGTGTAAGTTCAAGAAAGCAGCTGTGGATGTTTACTTTTTTCCCAGTGTTAATATTTAAACTGTAATGATTCTGTATTAGTCTTATAGTTTTTCATGTAAAAGTAACATTATCATATTTATTTTCTCTCTGAAACTGTAACAAATATACATGGGAAAAATGTAATCACTTTCAATGTGACATACAGTACCTAATAAAATTCAGTAGGTTTTAGTAGTTTTGTTGCCAGTTCTTGTGATTTTTATCTCATGATAGATAATTTACCTGAAAGCTACAGATCCTAGATTCATGCAAGTTTATAAGTATTTTAGGTTTTATTAGATAAACCCAGCAACATGGTGAATACCACAGGACTCCTCCAAATATCAGCACTAAGTTGCAATTAAAAGGAACCCTTTTTTTTAACTAGCTTTTTTCACTGATAAGTGAAAATGCCTTTTTTTTCTGTTAAAAGTACTATAATTGCAAATTATTCCTTTTTATTTCTCATGAGTGATGTCAAATCTTTGCCACATTCCTAATGAGAGCCTGTTGTTTTCCTTATCTAACTTTAGCTCATTATGAATTGGTATTTAAATGTTTCAGTTAGAACTCAAAAGTTCTTTCTTAAAAAATTTTTATAATTATTTTTCTTCTTTATAAGTGCATCTCAGTATGCTTTTGGTTGCTTTGCATGACTTCTCTATCAGAACAAATATTAGATTAATGAGTAATGTTCTGGGTCCTTATGTTTGGTGAAGATTTCCCTTCTTGGATATTAATATTCGAAGTGTGAATTGTATTTTATGAGGAAAACACATTCTAAGAACTATGCTGTTGATTGTACACAGAAAAACAAATCAACCATAATTAAATGTCACGTTAAGTTTCTGTGAAATGTCAGTGGGGAGTCACAAATGCACTTTAAAATACTTTGAAAACAAAAATTGCCTTATATTCCCAGGTTTAAATTATGTTATCAACAGGCAGATCTTTATCTTCATTTTAATCTGCCTCCTAAGTAATGAATGGAATTTGCTGCAAAGGATGCTGCTAATTGAAAAACATTCTGCATGTTTCAATCTGAGATGCAGCCATTCACACTCATTCCTGGAAGCTTGCTTTCGGTATAATTCTTTGTTTGGACCTTCTGTAATAATGTTGTTTTTCATACTCTATTCTGCATTAAAAATATGCTTTCTCAGGGCTGGCTATATCTGTGCTGGAGAGGCAAGGGAGCAGTGAATGCTTGGAGAGCCATGGTGGAGGTTTTTGGGGGTACTGGGGTTACTCATCAGCCACCACCAGGAAAGGCTGGCTGACTATTGTAAAATGTGACGTTTACATGAGATCAAATTTTGAGCTTGCTCTCTCTCAGTATTACGTGCCATGGACACTCTTTCTGCTCCTTTTCTCAAATTGCTGGCAAAGAGAAATCTTACAGCTTTTCCTAAAACCAAACTCTGTTATGCTGTTTAGGGGTGACCGAAAGGAAAAACGTCCACATGTTTTTCTGTCTCGCTTAATTCTCCTCCCTTCAGAAAGAGGCAAAGTTGCTGACCAAGGACATTCTGTGTCCTAAGTCAGACATTATTATCAGGGATTTTTCTACAGCTTATGAACTCTAACTTCACAAGCAGTAACACAAAATTATTTTAACTATTGATATATGGAAAGTGGATTTCAATGTATGAATTACAATTTCATTTATTCTAAAATTGAGGAGAGTATTTAGGTTGTCAAAGTGGTTTTAATGCCTAATAAAAAATAAACAGTAAAAAAAGGTAAGATTTGATTTGAATTTTTAATCTCATGCAAAGACTGTAAATCTCAGTAAGACCATAGCTGTTTGTTTGTTTGTTTGTTTGTTTGTTTAATTTTTCAGTCTGGATTTCTAACATATTTGACTGTCTTAATTTTTTCATGTTTGTATCCACATAGTTTATGGTAACAATGATAATGGCAAATGGAGGGCATTATTAGGGAGACCACTGTGAAATTAATGAAATGTGTAAGCAAGGGCAGAAAGGAAGTGGATGGAAAGAATTTTGGACTATGAGAGAAACTTGAATTTTTAAGTTTGGTTTTTGTTTTTTTAGAAATCTCTGTGTGGAGCATATGCCTTTGCCATCTATGTAACACCAGCCAGTCTCATTGCTCTATTCTTTGTTTGAACCCACAGCCAAGGCAGATGTTTCACTGACAGCAGTATATTTGCTGCTACCTATCACACTTGTATTTTATTCTGTTTTAGATAACAAAAGGTAGAGAAGTCTTGGAAGATGTGTGAATGGATGAGCTAAAGAGTGGCAACAAGACAGAGTTGGTTGCATTTGGCAAAATCTGAACTCTTCTGCAGCTACATTTGTGGGAGAACTATTAGTTTTGGATTTTTTTGGATAAGGGAGAAAAAGTAAATCTGGGTATAGCAAGTTCACTGACAGTATTGTATAAATGTTAATGAAGCTTCTAACTGTACATACTAACACTGCTGTGGCTTCTAGGACACAAAACCTGTATTTTGGAAGGAAATTCTTAATTACGAGTAGGCATCCAGAGCCTACATCTGTTGAGGTTTTGCCTCTCCTCAGGAGAGTGCATGACAGGCTTTCAACATTGAGCACTTTGCAAGCAAGTAATTTGGCATATTTAAGCATATTTTAAGCTTTCTGTTATTGACACAAATGTGCTGCCATTGGTGTGCAGAGCTGTTCAACCTGTTTGCATTTTTACACCTCATGTCTCAATAAGTTTAAACTGTTTTATTACACTGATGGGACTTCAGTACAATTCAGATATTTCAATGTCATTTCTAGTACTTTTTTCCTAGTACTTTTTAAACAGATTTGCCACCTATTCGCACAAAAAGAGTGCCAAAAGAGGCGAGAGCAAGGATGGCCAGAAGCCTTTGTAATTATATATATATATATATATGTTGTTCTGCACTTGAAGAGCTGTCCTATGAGACATTGCCTGGTAAATGCACAGATTTAACGCAGAAAATCCTCCTCCTTCTCTTGGTTTGGCTCAGTTCCTAGGTGTTGGCCAGTTTCAAGTGACCTGAAGAGTTTGGGACAGACTGACAGACTGTGGTCTCTGATCTCTTGAATTCTGCTGGTGACATTGTGAATCATATTCCTTGCACGGAACATAAATCGGAGAACTTTACAAAACATGGATGAAAAGCATTGATTGTACATTAAGTCTTACTATATACTAATATCCTTAAAACTGTCTCTGCTTTCGTATTTCTTATATTAACTTCTTTATTAACAATGCACTTACATCCAATGCTGTTGGGAGATGGTGGCTGGAGTTAAATGAGAGAAAACTGGGAAGTTATACAGACATTCTAACAGAGGTTAGATGTAACCTCTGTGACAATAACATATATATATATATACACAATATACATATATGTTTATTGTACATATATGTTACGATAACATATATATACAATATACATATAACATATAACCTCACAACAATGTAATTATATAGAAATTATAGGGTGAAACGTCGTTGCTACTCACTTGATGGAAAGGGGTTGGCAGCTCAAAGCCTGCTCCACAATGATTCCCCACACCCACAGTCTGCAACCTTATGCACATGCTGAGGGGGATGGCATGGAGGATGGAGCAGAGCGAGGACACCATAGCCAGGCTCTGTTGAAATCCTTGCAGGGAGGGGCACTTATGGTGCCCCTTGTAGCTGACAAAACGCAAAGCAGCTGTCAGCCAAGCTGAACTGCCTGCCCATCCAGCAGGCAGTGCGGATCTGTGCAGGGTCCCCACAGAGGGACACTGACAGACTGCTTGGGAACAAGGCTCTCGGCTTTCCTGGGGCACTGGCAGACAAAACAAGCACTAAAGATTTGAGGAGATCTCACTTTTTTACGTGATGGCCTTGAAACAAGACATTATTCGTAGTTTTGTACACATGAACTATGTGGGCAGGATCTTCCTACAATGTGTTCAAAAGTAGCTCTGTCTAACTTTCCTTACCAGCTGCGTAGAGAATCACTTTGGGAGAACTACTGCATTAGGGATGCAAAATTTAGGAAGTAAGATGCTTCTGTCAAGCAGGCGTTTCTCTGCTAATTTGCTGATGTAGCAATGCATATACTCACAATTTACACATTGAGCCAGTACTTACATTGCATTTTATCAAATTGCATTATTGAGTATTTTGATGTTTGTTTCTCACTGTGCGTACAATTTTGTATTGACACCCTGCCTGTGTTGTAAAACTCATCAACACAAAAGCTGGAGTGCTGTCAGCTTCTGTCAGAAAGGAGTGAGTGGAGCTTTTTCATGCATTTTCATGCATACTGTTAAGAAGCAGCTTGTTTTACACTGTCTATTACATGTCTTCTATGTTTCCACTAAAGGTAATGAAAATTGCAGTTGATATTAAATAGCAAAATAGCAAATTCAGCCATTATGAACACCTGATTAGATGAATAAAATATTTCAGAACTTATGTTGTGAAACAGGCCTTGAGTGAGAAATTACTGCTCTCTTAGGAAACCAGTGCAGATATAGAAGATTATTAGAATCAAACCTATTAAATTAAAATTCTTAACAGTAAAAAAAAAAAGAAAAAAAACCAAAAACCCACAGTTAAAAGATATATTCTTGTAAACACAGTTTACTTATACTTTCAAGTGAAATGGGAAGAAAGAAATGTGCAGGTCAAAATCCCCTTACTGCCTGTAAAAAAATGAGATGCAATGTAATGATAATTTTTTGCCACCAGAGAGCTCTTATTGCATTGTACTAACAACGCTATTCAAATATTTATTCATGGGCCCCATAATTAATTCTCATGAAGTGAAAATACCTTCATATTTATATTCTCTCCTGTTCTTTGTTCCCTGCTCTACTTGCAATTCCCACTGGGTTATTTCCTGTCATCAAACTGCACTAAGGAGAAAAAAAAAAAAAGTCTGCATAACTGACTGCATAGCCAGAAATAGCAAGAAAATCACAAAAATGAATTGCTTACAGAAACTAGTTTAGCTTACCATTCTTTTTACGTAATACACTTTTAAAACCCTATTTATCTTCCCATCATATATTGTCAAAAAGTCCAAAATCATGAAAATTGAAGTATATTTAATATATGTGTCTTCTGGGAAGAAAAGGCAGCCAAATTTGAAAGAACTGATCAAGAAAGGGGTTGCTGAACAAAAGAAGAAAAAATATTTTTTTCAGGATTTGGTGTTTGACCCCATTCAAGTCAATATTAGTGATGCATAGTTAACCTGTTTATGAACAGATCCTGTTTCTTCTAGGGCTTCATATATGATTTTCATATATCATAAGGCTGAGCAACTAAATTTGTTTTAGTAACTTACACCTTTAAAGAGTAAACCACGCTACCTGTATATTTGTTTTCATACTTGTGACATTCACATTCCTGCTTTAAGTTCCTGGAACCATGATATAAGTTTCCTGTCTGCTATGGATGATAAAGTTTTGTTGCTGTTGTTGTTGTTTGAAGTTCATCGGGCTTTACAAGCAGATGGATCAACACTAACCTTTTCTTCTGCTGTTAGCGTTTGGATTTGTACTTACCCAGTGTTTCACTATCAGCCTACACACTTTCTATACACAATTATACTTCACCTTTCACCTTGTATATGTCATATACAGACTGGGTGTAAAAAATGACAAAATGGGAAAAACATCGCTTTGCCGCTGGTTTTGCACAAGTGCAGGTATTAGCCAAGGTTAAGGAGTATTAGATCAAGCCTCTTAGGAAAGGCTTTTTAATCTTCCCAGGTAACCATTTTAGAATATTTTCACACATGCAACTTGTGGACCCTCCTCTCCTGCCTCCTTCCCATGGTTTTCACCCCTTCCCATAGTGTATGTGCACAGGGAGAGGTGATACAGAGGATAAATATACCACCCGTGGTTGGAAGGAGCTTTCCCCACATCCCAAAACTCTGTCTCTGCGTGGGTTGTGACATCCCTCAGAGCTGACAGTGTATTTCCCAGTTGATTGCCATTTCTTTGAAGTCTGCATTAATTGTAGAATAAGCTAGCTAAACGATCAAGGAGGCTGGATTTGATTTTATGTTCCTGAAAAATCTCCATGAATCATGTGGACATCTGCTGTAGTTATTTAAGACACAGGTAGTATATACTTGTCCTTTTTTTTCCTTAATTCTAATGTCTAGCAGGATTTTGCACTTGCAGTAACCCACTCATGGATTACTTGACTCTTAAGGCGATTTGTCAGTTGCATTTATCCGCTTTGAATTGAGATGAGCTGCTGGACTTATGCATTTTCACTTCTGCTACCACGAAGAGTTTTGTTGGGGAAGTTAGAGAATTACATTCCAGATGCTATGAAATGGTGGTGGTGTGCTGTGTGGTGGTGTTGTGTACGGTGATGTTTAATCCCAGAGGCTGTAGCTAGAAATCCCCCTCAGAGTGACAGCATTCTTGGTACTCTGTAAACCACATTTGCTATTAGTAAATAAAAAATATTTTATATGCGACGATTCTCCTTCATCATGCTTTCTATCATACCCATTAACTCCATGTATACTGTGTGAGAAAGAGCTTTAGTGAAATACTTCTGTCACATCTATTTAATTTTGCTCTGCTTGGCTCCACAGAGCAAATAAGGACTGTCAGGCAAGGTCTGCTGAGCTGACAGCAATTTCATTGTCTTGGTGAGGACTTAACTACTTGGCTATCCACAGAAATGACGTGTTGTGTAGTAGCTCTAGCACTGACAGGTTCAAGGCTGTCACCTTTCACCAGGGCTGTGTCTGCTTATGTGGTTGGTGCTGTTCAGAGAATCCTGCAGTTCCCCCAGATCACAGTCTGAAATCATGATATTTCAACCTATGGCTAAATCAAGAACATCCCTTTAGGCCAAGCTTTAGATTTCATCTGCAGTTCAATTCTTTACTGGCGGTGTGGCTGGAGAAACAGCTCAGTGCAGGCTGCAGCTCTGAAATCCTGGGCTGCCTCAGGGTATGTGAAGGTCTGTGGCACAGGCCACAGGGCAGCAGCTGTGCTGCAAGGAATTCCCACATCACCTCCAAGCTGGGAGTGAGAGACAGTCACACTTCAGGCTGCAGCTGAGTCTAGTCTTGCAACCACTATTTATATATCATAAATGCAGCAGAAAGTATTTGAGGATGGGCTGCAAATGGCAAAATTAGCATCAGTTGTCTGAAATCTTGGTATTCAGTTGCAACAAATGCAGAATGATTTCTCTCTAATTCAAAAGAGTAGGGAAAGTAAAAACAAAAAAAATAGGACAGATGAGATGAATTCTGAGCAGGATTTCATAGTCGTGAAACTTCTGAGCATAGATTTCATAAGTAAAAATGATTACTTGCCATTCAGATAATTTTTAAATTCATAATGTCATTTCCATTCTTGGCTAATTTTTCACAGTAAGTAAATTCACAACACGCATTTCCAATTGATGGTGTATTTCTGCAAATATAAGTTAAAAATCTGATTGATATTATAATAATTTAAAAAATTATTTCTCTAGTAAGCTCCTTAATTAGGTGGGAATGTCTAATGCTATTTAATGCATTATACATGGAAATATTTAATATTTCTTAATTTCAAAAGTAATTCTTCAAGTGGAAAAAATGTTTTGCCAAAAAATTTTTGCTGACAGTCCAATTCTTGAATCCTTTTTCACTTGTTCAGTCAAAGGTTGGACTTGATGATCTCAGAGATTTTCTTCCAGCCTAATTGATTTTTTGATTCTGTATCAGAGATAAATTAGAGAAATAATTGTGACATGTTGGGTAGATGCAGACGTTTGGGATATTGTTTAGACTAATGCTTAATTAATTGTGAGAGATCCTGGGAAAAAAATTCCTCTTGTGCGATTTAATTCATATCAGTGACACGTATTTCATAAATTCACTTCTGTTCAAGAAAAGAGCAGTAACAAAGCTAGTTGAAAGGGAAGAAAATATTTTCAAAGGTATTCTATTTTTCACTTCAGATACTGCCCTGCTTTGACCAGTGTAGTGACCCAGGAACACTTTTATATGACGACTGTTTTCACTTACAAATTGAAATAAAGAAGAATTGAAGAAGTCACGTTATCATAAAGAATGCTTCAGACTTTGTCGAAATTATTTCTGCAAAACTGAGGGGGAAAGTCTCAAAAATCTTTTGAAGTAACTCCGTTGTCTTCATACAATTCAGCACGTGTCTGCTACCGACCAAGAAAGGACAGCAGGCACTGGTGGTTACTGTGACTTGGCAATCTGAGTGGTTTCCTCTCTCTTACTCCTTGGTTCTGCCTGGTTGACATTTTGGTGGGGTAAATCTGTCGCCATTTCCTAAATCCCCAGTTCATTTCCATGTAATGCTTTATTCCGCGAGTCTTTGATCAGGTGTGGATCTCTTTTCTACCTTCAAAATGAGTTCCAAGCAGCTAAAATACACAGTTGTCAGTTTCTTATTGTGTGCAATGTCACATAGCTGTAAAAACAATTCACAAATACACACAAGGGAAATAAGTTTTCTAAGGGATGAAGAAATAATTGTGAAGAACACAAAAACTGAAAAATAGCAGTATTTTTGAGGACTTCATTAACTCAGAAATGAATTTGAACATTCAATAGAACAAAAAGAAAAGGAACTTCAGATTGTCATATTTGTTGTACTCTATATTGTCATCGAAAAATAGGGAATAAAGTTGTTTAAAACAGTCATTGTGAAATGCCATTATGTCGTTTTTCAAGTCAGTCTGTTAACAGAAAATTGTTCCATAACCTGTAAAATACCAGATTGTGAATACAGTCTCTGAGTGATTTCTAAGTAATGGACCAGGTGAATATAGTTGCATTTTATATTGCATTTATATATGTTTTGTTTAGAGAATGCAGCAAACCAGTTTATGGATGCAAATAGAATTTAGAGTTTTTATTCAATTCTGCATTTCAAGATAATAATCTTCAACATACAAACTACAGAAAAACAAAATTATTTTCAAATATAGATTGAATGAAAAAGAAATTATTTTGAAAATTAGGTATACTCAGGATGTGGAGCAAAACTGTGATAGCAACTGATGTGAACATAAGCAAGGAGCAAAGGTGAACCCACTAAGAAGTTCCACAAAACATGATATAGTTGTTATATATCTAAACTAGGAGAAGAAAGATATTAAATGCTGATTCCAAGTCCATCTATAATGGTGAGTATGTCTGCACAGTGCAAACTCGTTTTTCGGTCAGAAATACTTGTTAGCTGTCACATCTGTTGCACAGAATGCTTTAACTGAAGTTGCTTTGGTTTCAAAAGATAAAACTTAAGCTTTGAGTCCACCAAAGTGTTCACAACCCTCATGTGTATTTTTTTTTTTAAATCACTGCTTTACTTTCTTATGCAGTGCTGCACTCCTGCCCCAGACATGCCAAGAGTCAGCCTCAGGAAACAGAAGAATATTTAGTCAGGTAAAACAATTTTGTGGTGTTGAAGTCAGCACCATAAAGTCTTTCAGCACCAGAGAAGCTACACAACTCTATTACATTCTCATACTCTATTAATTTTTGTATTATCAACAAATATCTTTTTATTTGGATGTATGAATCACTGTTACTGATAATAGAAACAAATGAGCTGGATTCCCCAGATCAACTATAATGGATGTTTTTGTTGCTCTTGTTTGTTCTAATCTAATCTGAATTAGATTAGAATTTAGATGTAGTGATTTATCTGGCTACAGAGAGCAAAAATGTACAATTAGGTGCATGTGAGTTGTACCAGTTGGAGAACTACAATGTAAAATTGGTAGCCAGATCAAAATGAATCTGAGAAAAAGAACCAACAAATATCCGTGCACATAAATACATACTATATTTATAAACATGTGTGTGTGTATGCACTTAGATTGATTTATGCATCCCAAATGGCATTTGTAATTTTTATAAGTTTTATATTTTATATTTAGTCTTCATATAGTGTCATTGAATCCCCTGGATTACAAAAAAAAAAAAAACAAACACCTATCTAATCACTTATTTTATGCACGTAAAAAAAACCATGTTTGTCATGTTACCAAAAATATATATATATATTCTAAGCCAAATTAATGTTAAATAATTTTGACCACTTTTTATCAATATGCAGAAAACACTAAAACATCAATTCATAATGATTTCATGAAGTATAACGTTTAAGACCAAATAATCTTTTCTTATTCCTGATTCATTGTGTGCAAGATAAATTTTTTTTAAATCCCTTTTAACAGAGGTACAGTACCCTGTTTGGAACACTCCATATTTCTCTCTCTGTTACAATCTATAAAATATTGACTTTACAGACAGCTCGTTGGCAGATAGATAAATTCAGGCTTCCAGCCCATCTTTGTTTCTCTCTTGAATATCAGCAACCACTATGTAAAATCAGCAGCATACAAGTTAAACAGAAGTAGCAGATGGGTGAATTTCACACAGTCTTTTCAAAATTAATATATGGATGGGGTGGGGGGTGGGAGGAGAGGGGAGCATGGGAAATTACAGTGTTTTGTTGCCATAAAATGATGGAGATGAAAAATATTAGCCCTTCACAGGAATAGAAAATGTAGAAAATAGGAAAAGATTATGGACCAAAAGAAATTATCTGAATACTTGCTTTTACTACTTTGTCAGATGGGAGGGAGAAATTTTCTTGTGCTGCTACTATTTTTCACTTTTCTCTGTACTAGGAATAAAATAATGGAAAAATTAAATTCAAAACCTCCTTCAATTTTTGAAAGACATAATAGAAAATTGTTGGGCTTTAAATATTTTTTAACTGCTGATAGAATAAAAATTAAGCGTATTTGGTTGCCATGTATTTGAAAAGTCTTTTGGTATGTGAAAAAGAATTGATAATACACTGTTGATAATAACATCAGCTGTCACTCTACTAGTTTGGACAGCACACACACCAGAAGAGAGAATTTTGCTTTAATATTATCTTTAAATACTCTATGCCTAAGAAACTGAGTTAAATATTACTAAACTGAATCATCATGCATATGCAGACAATAGGCCTTATGCAATATACTATACATACTCTAGATATTGGCATGGAGGTATTTCACATTTTTGTTAAGTGTAGCTGATCATTAACTTTAATTAGAATTTAAAGCTGCAACAAAGGACATGCCAGAAATATGTAGCATAATTCATGCCTTGGTTAGTCTGAAAATAAAAGTAGAAAAAAAAAAGTAGAAATCCACAGTAACAGAAATCCTGACAGACAGTTAACACCTGAATTTTTCTGCGGAGATGTTAAGCATGTAAAAATCCTATGAGAAAACCAATACCTTGATGACTAAAAATAGGTTTCATAGCTCATTAGAGTGTCTGTGGTATTATGCATATTCCTTAAGCAAATGTATACTTTACAATTTTTTTCTATGTGCATTTGACTTGGAAAATCTGCTCAGGAAGTAATTGGCAGAATCAGACTGACAATATATTTAATCTGTTGCAGTGATATGACGAGCCTTAGCATGGGTTATTCATTCTGTTTGGTGCTGGGGAATTGCCACACCTATCTGTAGGACAGAAAATTCTGCTCTGAAATTAAGGTTTGGGTGCCTTTACTTCTGTACTGCATATCTATATTTTGCTGCAAAGTCAATAGGAAGTGGCATGAAAAAGTATTGCATCTGTCACAGGGCTCATAATGGAATATCATTAAGTACAGTTTTTCATTCAGTCAAACAGAGATTTTATGAATAAATGGACAGCTATCATACAAAGCAAACTGAATTTTTACACTTAAACGACACCATCGTTATTAACAAGGAATTACATAGAACTGGCTGGAGTCAGGTCCATTTGAAAGAAAGTGCTCCTTAGATGCACAGGGTGCCTTCCTCCTCATATTAGGTAAAATCAGAAAGGGGGAAGAAAAAAAACAAGAAGAAAGTCAAAATATGATTTAAAAAGTAGGAGAAGCACAAATACAGATGTTAACTAGTCCTCTTTCCTCATAGTAACTGAGATAGGAGTGAAGCACAGTGCTCTTGTGACACTTTCACATCTATGTGCTTCAGTTGCCACATGCTGCTGAAGAGGTAAGTTGTAAATCCAGCGTTCCTCTCAAGGTTGAAGCTGTGGACAAGAGAATGTGCTTGCACTATTTGCTGCAGAGTGCCAAGTATCAGCACTGCTTCAGAGAGCTTGCTAATTTATTTTGTACAGAATAAATGGACAGAGGACGTGTGTTCAGGGCATGTGCCAGAAGGAGGGAAAATAAAAGTCTTCCAATCTGCCAGCATCAGAGGATATTCAATGTATTACATTATGATATATTATATTAAGGACATAAGACTTAACCTCAATGGATTTTTGGGAGCTGGCTTGAACAGCTTTGCCACAATTACACAGTCATTCTGTTAATTCACTTGCATGCTTAAATCTTGGTGATTTAAAAATGCTGCATTTTTTTCCCTTTTCTATTGCAGTGTGTAGTCATTTTACTTTTTCACCTTAGGGATTCTGATTAATATGTGGAGGTATTGCTTACTGCCTTATTATTATGGTGTGGGTGAGTGGAACAGCCAAATGAGCCTAGAATAAGGTTCCAAATTTTTCTCTAATAAAAACCTGGCTAGCTATGTTTAAAACAGTATATAGTCTTATATTTAAAGTATATATATACATACTTGTATTTTAAGTATGTATATATATATATATATATATATATATATATATATATATATATATATATATATATATATATATATATATATATATATATATATATATATATATATATATATATACATACTTAAAATTATAATTACAGAATACCTCTTGTAAACCAGATGCAATTTTCAGTTTATGTTACCAATGTTAGTTTTCCAGTCATTTAACAATTCAGGCCATTGTCAGCCCTATGAGGAAGGCACTTCTTCAAGTCTAAATGTTTCCTGTATTTGAAGAAGTTTTGTACAGAGTGTACCTGTGCACTGTTTGTAATGTAATTCTGGGGAAGCAGTGGTGATATCAAAGTTCAAGAAATCTTGAAACTTATTTATCTTAAGATTTGAAAAGACATTTGAAATGGCATAAGAAACAATGAAAGAATAAGAAGTTCCCAGACTGGATTTAATATAGTATGTAAGTAAGAAAAAAAAACCCAAACAAAACTAAAATTAGTTCTGTTGACAAGCTAGCCTTGCTAGCAGGAATTGCATCTATTTTTCACCAGGTTTTAAATTAGGACTTTCACCATTGTACTGTCCTTCCAAATTAAAATTGATTATTGGGATGAACTGAATGATAAATTAGGAAAAAAACCCAATTTTTGGATGCTGAGAGAAATTCTACTGACTTTAGATAAGATGCCAATGCTGCCAAAGGCAGCAACATGTAACTAATTTCTGTTGGTTATAACTAACCAGGGCTAATAAATAGAAGAAAGTGTTTGTAGTAATCTTATTAATCTTGCATTAGATAACTTCCTTCACAAAAGAAAAATAATTACTTTTAAAAGCCACTAACATAAATATTTTGTTGAAAGGGACCGAGAATAGTCTCTGACCCCATGGATACTTGCACTTGTGCAGTTGAGCAATCAGATATTGGAGCAAATTTCAGTACTTCTATACTTCTAAAAGGTTTGTTCAATTGGAAATGTAAAGATTGATTTAGCAGGCATATAAAATGATCACCCACTGTTCCTTTCCAGCCAGAAAAAAACCCACTTTTTTTCTAAAACTAAGATTTTGAGTCTTGAGGATCTGGCTTCCAAGACCCTACACTTTTCTCACTTTAAGGCAACACAGAGCAATCTATGACAACAAAGGTAGTTGGCTCAACATTTTAGGTGAAAATCTGTGGGTTGGAAATACTTTCCAGTGATGTTAAAAATAAGTGCAAGTCATTCAGATACTGTAAGAGTGAGCACAGGACACTAGTGTAATTAAAATCTCATTGTAAATCCTCGTGCAAGATCAAATAATAAAAACATTGCTAGAAAACTCTGTGAAGGCTGAGGTCAAGTGGTGAGACACAGGAGAAGTAATTTCTCAGGCTTTTTATATATAAAATTTGAGGGGTTAATGAGTGAGTTATACTAAATTGTCTAAAGACCACAGATAAAATGGATCTGTTATGCTTAGGTCTGCACAACCCCAGAATATTGGGATCCCAGAATACACAGTTTACAAATTGCAGGTTTGACTCTTCAGCAGCCTCCATAAAATGGCCTCTAGAAGGAATTGTTTGCATCTTTTGCCATGCTAGGCTTTTTTTGTAATGTCATTCCTCTTGTCTTTCTTTTATTTTTTTTTTCTCCCAGCTACTCTAGGTTAATTATCTTTTTAAGTTTAAATATCTGTTACACAGAATGCCACAATGAATCTGTTAATGAAACATAGTTGGCAATGATGTTTTTATGGAGAAGGTTTCTTNCTGGAGGCAGGGAGATAAGCTTTCCACATGACCTAAACTGAAAAGACCAACTAATTAAAAACTCCTTACTTTTACTTTTCCGGGTCACTCATGCCAGTCACCAACAGTTAGCAACATTTTATGTAAGTATAATGTGGGTTTCCATATAAAATTTATATATATATATATATATATATATATATAATGTGGGATCATAGACTCACATAATAGTTCATGTTGGAAGTGACCTTTTAAGGTCATCTAGACACCCCACCCTGCAATTAACAGGGACATCTACATCTTCAACTAGATCAGGTTGCNGTTGGTTATAACTAACCAGGGCTAATAAATAGAAGAAAGTGTTTGTAGTAATCTTATTAATCTTGCATTAGATAACTTCCTTCACAAAAGAAAAATAATTACTTTTAAAAGTCACTAACATAAATATTTTGTTGAAAGGGACCGAGAATAGTCTCTGACCCCATGGATACTTGCACTTGTGCAGTTGAGCAATCAGATATTGGAGCAAATTTCAGTACTTCTATACTTCTAAAAGGTTTGTTCAATTGGAAATGTAAAGATTGATTTAGCAGGCATATAAAATGATCACCCACTGTTCCTTTCCAGCCAGAAAAAAACCCACTTTTTTTCTAAAACTAAGATTTTGAGTCTTGAGGATCTGGCTTCCAAGACCCTACACTTTTCTCACTTTAAGGCAACACAGAGCAATCTATGACAACAAAGGTAGTTGGCTCAACATTTTAGGTGAAAATCTGTGGGTTGGAAATACTTTCCAGTGATGTTAAAAATAAGTGCAAGTCATTCAGATACTGTAAGAGTGAGCACAGGACACTAGTGTAATTAAAATCTCATTGTAAATCCTCGTGCAAGATCAAATAATAAAAACATTGCTAGAAAACTCTGTGAAGGCTGAGGTCAAGTGGTGAGACACAGGAGAAGTAATTTCTCAGGCTTTTTATATATAAAATTTGAGGGGTTAATGAGTGAGTTATACTAAATTGTCTAAAGACCACAGATAAAATGGATCTGTTATGCTTAGGTCTGCACAACCCCAGAATATTGGGATCCCAGAATACACAGTTTACAAATTGCAGGTTTGACTCTTCAGCAGCCTCCATAAAATGGCCTCTAGAAGGAATTGTTTGCATCTTTTGCCATGCTAGGCTTTTTTTGTAATGTCATTCCTCTTGTCTTTCTTTTATTTTTTTTTTCTCCCAGCTACTCTAGGTTAATTATCTTTTTAAGTTTAAATATCTGTTACACAGAATGCCACAATGAATCTGTTAATGAAACATAGTTGGCAATGATGTTTTTATGGAGAAGGTTTCTTGTAAAGATGGGTTAGAGATCCAAAGGGCTCACTAATTTTCTTTTCAGAACTTCATGCTTTCTGTCATAAATAGAGTATTCAAGGAAATTTTGACAGAAGTTTTCAGACTTTAAAGAATTTCTTTAAATGAAATCTTTTGTACAGTGTTCATATATAGAGAGATAACAAAGAAGGAAATAGTGAGAAAATATTTAATTCCTTTTTAATAGTTCAAGCATTCATTTTTAAAACATCCCATAGGAAACTTTGCATGATATACAATGTATCTTTTCCAATATTGAATACATNTCATCTCCCTTATTGTAAAAAGCTTCTTTCTTTAATGTGTTTGGTATGTTCTGAATGAAGTCAGATATATTTACTGATGGAAGGTGAAATGAAAACAGATGTTTTCTGCCTTTTGTTAAAAGGCAGAAACTCTGAGTGCATCTTAATTAAAAGAGAACTTCTTGAGTATTTATTTTGAAAATGTAAAGTTCAGCTTTTTAAATAATTTTCCTAGGAGTGCCCAAGTGCTTAACAACAGGAAAGCAACTAAGGCCAAGCAGCATTTCAAAGTCTTTACAGCTGAGCTGAGGATGCTAAAATAGCAATAAAAGTGGGAATGCTCTGATTTGAAGGCTGGATTTTGTTCTTTGGTTTCTCTCATTCATACCATTGCCATCAGCCCATATTCTAATGAAATGTTAACACAGAAATTGCATATGTGCAAGAACTTGCTGTGGTTTCCGCAAGGCCAACTTTTGCTGGCAAGTCTTTTGTGTGGGAGGCTAGCATTTAATGTGATGGTCTGATTTAACATGAATTGTTCTTAACAGGCTACATGCCACAAACCTCAAACAGGGGCTTGTCAAGAGATGGCTAAGACAGGCTAGGCAAAGCTGAACAGCACAGGTGCTCTTTGTGTTCACACAAGATCAGGCTTAGTGGACTGATGGAAGGTGAGCCCAGACAAGCCTCCAGGGTCTTCTGTTTTGTAGTTTGTCTAATAAAAAAAAAAGGAAAAAAAAATTGCTAGGAATTTTCTGAGTCCTGTGTTTTTTTTCTGTCTGTTTGAGAAAGAGCTTCTTTCTGAGGCAGGGAATAAGAAGTGTGCATTTTCACTGCTGTGAAAGACTACTTTTTAAAATCTCCAAGCTATTTTGATTTGCAGTTCCCTGAGCAGTAGTGCAGTCCCTCCAATCAGGACATTACCAGGTTTGCCAGGCATTCTCTATGTGTATTATCTCTCCTAGGTTAAATTGCTTTGTTAAGCTGTGAGAACTTCTTTGCCATTGAAGAAATACACTCATCATCTTCATCATGAGTATACTGCTACTGAAAGCTTCTTTAGTTGTTAGTGCCAAGGTATGTATTGACGGGCACAGTAACTAGCCAGTTCTCCCTCTGCTGCAATCCTCTGCTCAAATATAATCATTTGCTGGCAGAAAACAAATTCCTTGTCAAGTTTTCAGCAACAGTTTATGAATTAAATTTGTATTCAGGATTGTACTGTGCTGCTAAATGAAGCCAACAGCTAGGTCCTTCACTTTGCCTTAGTACACGATGCATTCCTAAACATGTGGTCCTGAACACTGAACCTGCTTATACCTCCTTTCATCCTCCAAAATTTCCTTATGATATACGTTGTAATGTTTGCTCACAAAATATCTGTTTTTGTGCTTATTTGTGATAGCTTCAAATTTTACAAGAAAATAGAGGATTTCCTTTTGTGATAGCATTGATTCTTAAATATGGTCTAATTTTTTTCACCTGAGAAAGAAAACATAGCAGATTCCATGAAGGTTTAACTGTGCAGTACTTTTACGTGGAATGTAAATTCACACAGGTTTCAGTTTAAAGAGGTTGTGCAGTACTTTGACAGGGTGTGTTGGCTGGACATCCATTAAAAGTGACCTGAACTGGGCTGTAAGAATCTTGCGTGTTATACTGAACTGTATCCTTTAGATTGTGCACATGTTAATAGTATATTAGATATTTCTGTTGCTTTTGGGGAAATCTTTAGAAATGTAAAGATAATATGTTTTAAAAGTGATGGCCATACTTCATTGTTGTCTAAATCCTAATCCACACTTCTCTGTAACTCCCTGTCATAATTACCTGCATTTTAATAAAATGCATTTCTGTGCTTGTTCAGTTCCTCCACAGTGAAGGTTCTTAAGTATGAAAGGCTTAAGAATAATACTGTTTTCATGAACATCAAAGGCAAAAAGCCCTTTCTATGTAAAGGTAAAATGTTGTCTTTGAGCCACTGTTGTCCTTTAAGAGAGAGTGAAGCAGGAAAGAAAATAATGGAACAGCTTTTCCCTGACTTGTTATGGACATATAGCCATATAGTTTTTTTACTGTCAGTGATTTACTCAGAAATAACTCCAATACTTTCCAGTGTAGCACAGCATTAGCTAGATCAGCCCTTCTCTGTCCTCCCTTCTAACTGCATTAACCTGTTGTCCTTGAATTTCTCCTTCAAGTTGTGAACAAAGAGCTCTTCGGCTTGGGTGGAAGTAGGAAATGTGGTTATTGATTTAGTCATGAATAAATGAATGCATGCTTGAATGTATGAACAGATAAATGGATAGATGCTGTTAGTTTTGTATGTCATAGAAAACTTTTTTCGTTTTGAAGCGGTGTGCACAAGAATACTGAGAGTCAGACACACACATGCATTATTTCCAAGTCTTTATAACCTTTTGAGTCTATCTGTATTTATGTGCTGGAGTAGGCTACAGTGCATTGTAGTTACAGATACCTCTGAAAGCACACTGCAGTCTTTTCTGGAGGAACAAATACTTGGGAAGAGGCACACTTGTGAGGGTGTTTCTCCTTGAGAAAATCAGGATTCACCTCCAGACAACATCCCAGGAAATCTGTGTGTTGTGTGAGGTAGATACAAACTCAGAAGCCCCTTCCATACCAAGGTTTTAAACTCAGCTTTTGTTTTATTTTGTTTTTGTGGGGTTTTTTTTGTTTTGTTTTTGTTTTTGGTTTTGTTTTTGTTTTTAACTTGTTTTTAGGTGAAATAAATGACCTAAATGACCTATAGTTATTCCATTACATATCAAGTCTTATTTACCTATGCCTAGTTGCCTTTATTTGTACCAGCACATCTTCATTTCCCTGAGATCTGTGCTTTTTAAAGATTTCTTTACACAATAATTTTAGTTATCCTAGTAGCTATGTATCATTATGTATCACTATGTATCATTAATGTCTTGTAGGGTGTAAAAAAGCATTACAATTAAATTATTAATACAACACAAAGAAATGTATGCTTATATCAGGACAGCTTATTTTGATAATAGATGGAAATACATTTTGTGTTGTAACAGACAACCCAACACCTGCTTGTTAAAATCAAAATTGAAGGTTTATTTGCTTAATTAGTTTGGTAAAAGCAGCCTCCTCATAGGAAAATTAAACTGGTGCAAAAGTTATGTGTAGATTAGCCTCAAGGGTAAAAAAATGAATTGCACTGTCATACAGGCATGATTTTCTGATATTAGCAGTATATCAACCAAACAAGGTGCCTAGCAGCTAAAAATCAGAAATTGAGTGATGAGGGAAAAATACTATTGGATAGCCTACTAGAGGATTATTTTCCAAAGAACCTATCAACTAAAATGAATTTAATAGCTATTTTAATGGATGGACTTTTCCCTTTACTTTAGATGGCAAATTTTCAATCTAAAGAAAAGGAGAAAGGAGTGTATTTCCTTAGCATAGCTGAGTGAAACAGTGCTGCTAAACAACAATAGCAGTTTGTATTTGCTGTGCCAAAGCAGCTCGTTGCTGAGCCCTGGCCACTCTAGTATTAATATTACTGAGTCAAGGAGATACAGGAAATCATAGAGATTAAAGTTTATTATAGTTTTTTATTATTATAGTTTTTCACCAGAAATGCACAAAGGCTTCCAATAGGTACACTTTACTGTTAGGCAATATTTACCAAGGCAAACATATCATATTTTGTTCTGTCCTGCTTCCATTCTGATGTTTCACCCATTACAGAGGAAAAATACAGTTGCCATCATAGCTGGGTAGGACAAGGGGTGTGGATTTGGTAACTGAGGAGTCAGGGAATGCAATTGTATCATTGCCTTGTCTACTGTTTGTCAGGAAAATAAATTAAACTTCAGTTCCCTGAATAAATTTCCAGCAAATGAAGGAAAGAATTAAGGCAATATGATGAAATCTGGTATTATAATCCTTTGGGAAATTAAAATATTGCAAATTGTAATAATCCAAAACCTTGATTGTGATCCCTCTTCCATTCTGTTCAAAAAGGAAAAAATACAAATAATGGGAGAGTTATGTTTGCCTCTTGATTCTTTTGACTTTTTTGGGAGATATTTAGTCTGAAATGTGTGAGAGACAACTGTAAAACTTTTTTCAAGCTTTTTCATATTCAGAAGTAGTGACATTTCTTAATGTTTATGTTTTAATGAAGGAATAAGAATGTAATTGTTGAAGAAGTATGTATGTGTATTTATTTCAAAAGATTCTTTTAAAATACTTAAAATTCCTTTTAAATACTAATATTTTAAAAGCAGTCATTTATTAAGCCAACCAAAGAAAAATGTTGTTGTCTTTGAATTGAATTTATGAGTCCTCATATTTGCCTTGCCTGGGATAACAGACATAGCTGAAGGACAAAAAGGATGACAGCATTTATACACCACTATTTATAAACAGACAACTGATAATATAAGCAGAAAAATTAAAGTGCCTCAGACACTTTTCTCTTTCCCTTTTGAAGTTTGATCTATGGATTTTTCTCATTTGTTTTCCTTTTCTGTTTCAGGATATTGCATATATATTGCTAATCTCTTACTTCCTAATTTTGTAGCAGAAGGTAGAAGTAACTGAAAATATCCATCAGCTCAGTACTCTACGCTGACTGTATTTTGCAGGTCAGATAAACTTCCTCTGATACTATTAAGGCTTCTAAATTTTAATCTTTCTGTAGTCTTCCCCTTTTTTCTTCTTCAGAGATGTATCTTTCTTCTCTAAAGAATGCCCAATGTAGATTTTTTTCTTAAGAGATTTTAGATAATTTGTTATTAAAGATTTTAGATTAAGATTTTAGTTTTGTAGTTATTAAAGATTTGATCATTTGCCACCTATCACTGACTGATATACTGTCAGTTCCAGAGCATCCCCTATTTATGTTGTATTAGAAAAGTTTGATAGTTTGACACATCCACTTTTAAGCAAAATGAATTTTTTGCTATCAGATTCTGTATGGGGATTACATTTCAATGCAAAATCTATTTCATTGGTAATCTGTGGCATCTTTGACAGTGCTGAAGTAAGGTGGTTTTGGTCCCCCCACTGGATTTCTGCCTCACAACATGCATGGCCTTCTTTTAACCTTCACCCCATGTCTTGGACTAAAATGAAAGATAATTATAAAAGGCCTGGTTTGTAATTTACCTTTACTAATATATACTCTCAGTAGCAACTCCATTTTGATTTGGGTTTTGTCAGGGAATGACTATGCCTACAGATAATTAACTAATATGTTTCCCAGGCTGTGTAACAGATACAGTTGTCACAGCATCTCAGCTTTGTTCAGTGTCAGGTGAATTACATTTCTCTCCTAGGCAGTTATTGCTAAAGACCTTGAAATGAAGCTTTCATTATTGGCTGTTTTCTGTGTTGCAAAAAAAAAAAAAAAATCCAGCAAACATTTTGTTCCCATTTTATTTGTTCTTTGTTGTCCACATATGAAAAATTAAATGAAGTGGTCTCTTTGCCATACTGCCATAATGAAGTTTTAAAAGCAGTTAAAGCAACAGTGCTTTAAAATATCTCTTAGGATCAGCAGGGAAATAAGAGACGTTGTAGAGAAACCCAAATTTGGTGCATCCATTAGAATGTAATGCCCATAAACATAACATTAATTAGACAGTAGCATATCTTGATATTTTGGCTGTCAGATGAGCTTTGTGTATTCCTGCCTGTCCTCCCTTTAGGGCCGAGCGTGCCACTGCTCTCAGAAGGCCGCATATCTGACAAATGTAGCCCATGGCAAAGCAAGCCCTTGCCTGAAACACGTCTGTGGCTGTGGTAAAGCTGCCACTCCTACTCAGAACTTCCAGAACTGGGGAACACTCAGACGTTTGCACAGCCCTGAAGATGCCTTCCACCATAGATGTGACCTTGCCCCTCACACCTGCCAAGCTATATAAACCACATTTTGTAGCTGGATCGCTTAGAACAGATAGAAGTTTTATTCATTAGTGAATGGGAAATAAGTTATGTTAGGGTTCTTATCCTGAGCCCACACTTGACTTCCTGTGGACTAAAAATCTTTCCATGTAGCTTACCAAGAATATTAAGAGGTCTTTGTACTGTAAATCCTTTTGCCTGCTTCACTAATATTACTTTAGATACAGACTTAGTTGCTTCAGCTGTCTCCTGGGCAACATCAGTTAAAATCCTACTTCTTCTAAGAGGGCCTCTGGGAATTGGTTTCCTGTCAGAGCCTGTTGATTTCTGAGCTCAGCCCTTTTCTTGTCAGTTAATGGGTACAAATTGAGGAAATGGGCAGCATGTTAGAGCAGTGTGAATAAAGGAAGCATTGCTAAATGAGGTGGGTGGTGGAACCATCTGGACATTTGAAAACTTGCCTATTTCTCAGCTAGATAATTATCTAATTTCACTATTATTAGGCATGCAAAGTCCAAATGGCAATAACGTTGCCCATGATCTAAAACACAACATCAAAATGCCTGAGTTGTTTTTTTTTTTTAATGTATTAAGCTGGTTATTCTTCTTTGCTGCATTATTTTTAGTTGTACTTTTTATTGATGTTTCTTGTGTTTTTACTTACTAATAGCATTATGCAAGTTATGACCTTTTCACTTAACTTTAATAACATTTTTAAAAGCCTTTTGCATCCACTTACAAATTAACAATAATTATGAAGGTTTTCTAGCTAATATGTACTAGGGATTGGTCACTATTTTAAATTTTGAGTAGTATGACAACAATTGTGAAACACTTTTATTACAGAATTCAGTCTCTAAATCCTACCTCATAATAAGGGGTATCTGCAGGATATATTGGAACAGAGGGGTGAAATACAGCATCTTTTTGCCTCTTTGGTCCAACACACAGAACATTTCTCCTGGAATCAGACTAAAAAAGGTTCTTTGTTACAATTTCTATATAAATTCCTAGGGAGACAAATTTTCAAATAGAATAATAAGTTGGGGCCTTTTACTGGCTTGACAGCAGTTGTTTTTAATCTGAGAAACTTGATAACATTTAAAGAGAAGGGCAATTATGAAAACATGATGTAGATGCACCTTGCATCTTTAAAGCTCTTGCATCATTTCTGGGAAACATGGTATTTAGATAGTGTTTGTTGTTTATTTATTCACTGAACTTTACTAGAAAGTCTTTGCAGTGAAAAACAGATTTTCCTTCAAAATGCACATATACAAAATTTTATTTTACATTTATAAATTAAGAGCATCAAATGGAACATTTTAGATGTCTTTTCAAAGAGCAGGAAAGAAGGACAAAGCAAGAAGAAAAGCACCAAAGGACAGCCAGAACAAAAGCTTAGTTTGACTGAAAATGAAAATGAAAAATAAGAAATCTTTCTTTGATTTTATTTTTCCCACTTTTCACCTTCAAGTTAAAAATTCCTTGTCATTTCATCTTCCATCATGAAGTTATTGGTAAAATGAAATGAAAATTAGCAGTAATTATTCCAAATATGATTAATAACTATGATTATTAAATAGATAGATATTTTTTTCAAAGTGCACTCACAATGGCTTATAGTTTTAATCCCAGCATTAGAAACCTGGTAATACTTCTATTCCATTGTTTCATAGCCCTTGCTTAATCAGACACTGAGCAAAGACCTCCTCTTTTCTACTATAGAATGTATTTCCTTCCTTTGCATATGAAAATACCTATGCAGACTCCCAAAATACAGGATCAATATGGTGGGGTGTTCTCTGAAAATGTAAATCTTTTGTGTGTGAGAAAGAAGAAAAAAAGTTTTAGAATCATGTCTCTAGTACATCTCTTCCATGCTCTGGAAATTTAATGCTTTGGAAACTTTCCTTTTTCAGATCTCTTGCTCTCTGATTGGTTACTTCCAAACTTGACATTCATTGCTTAATGAAAGACAGTGAAAAATGAATTAAGATATTAGAAGATTATGTCAGTCGAGAATCTGTGGAGTCTTTTCTTTTTTCTGGTGCCCTCATGTACCTTTCAGTCTAGTGCAAGGGGATAACAGCTCCTGGAAGTTTATTTCTGCTACTAAGGCACCACAGTAGGGCTGTCTGGTTTATATTGAATTTGAAATATGAGGAATTGCATTGGCTTGAGAGGGAAGGAAGATGTTGTTTTTATGTTTCATTACTTTTTTCATTACTTTCATTACTTGAAATGAAAGTCAGCTATACTCCTTTTTTTTTTTTAAGAACAAATAGACATGAACTTCTGTCTCGTTTGTCCTCCATCCTTAATGGGTCCAAAGTCAGCATTTTCAGTTGTGCCTTACTCAGAATTTTGCCACGGCTGGTTCCTTGGGACTTCTCTCCTATCTCAGAGCAGTTCATCTAAAGAGGTGCTTTATGGCCAACTTCTGGACAATTAGTTTAATTATTGCCTCACACAGATGATAGTAAACCACCTGTGGTATAAAGTGACAGAGTCCGCCTCTTGAGAATCTAAAGATGAAAATACTGAAATAATTTGGTTTGTTATTGTTATTACTTATGGTGTCATGGTTTAACCTCAGCAAACACTAAGTCCACACAGCCATTAACTCACTCTCTCCTGGTGGAGTGGGGAAGACAATTGGGAGGATAAAAGTGGAAAACCCCTTGTGTTTAGATTAAGAGTTTAATAGGTAAAGCAAGAGCTGTGGACACAAGGAAAGCAAAACAAGGAATTCGTTCACCCCTTCCCATGAGCAGGCAGGTGTTAGGCTATCACCAGGAATTCCAGGCTCCATCACATGAAACAGGAACTTGGGAAGACACACACCATCACTCCAAACTTTCCTCCCATATTCCTTCTTCCCCATGCTTTATATGCTGAGCATGACTCCATATGATATGGGCTATCCTTGTGGTTATTTGGGGTCAGCTGTCCTGGCTGTGTCCCCTCCCAGCTCCTCGTGCACCCTCAGCCTGATCACTGGTGGGGTGAGAGGCTGAAAAGGCCCTGACTCTGTGCCAGCACTGCTCAGCAATAGGGAAAATGTGCCTGTGTTCTCAACCCTGTTTCTAGCACGAATCCAAAACACAGCCCCACACCAGCTACTGGGAGGAATATTTACTCCATGCCAGCCAAAAACAGCACAAATGGGAAAAATAAGAAAGTGAAAAGCCTACTCCCAACTGAGACATTAGGAAAAGCCATGGCGATTCTAAAAAATTAAAAATTCAATAAAATCACACACTGTTATTTATATGCATTCTTTCTAATGAATAACTGAAGAAAACAAGAGGGACTTGTGTTCCTTCATCAGAAGAATTCCCAGAGGTGATAAATCATACAGAATTTTTGGCTTTTTGTATCATCTGCAGTTTAACTTAATTAACAGAGTTATTTGTGAATGAATTTGTCCCAGGAAGAAGACCAGGCAGGTTTTTGGCTATCTGTGCTCATACAGTCTCTGATATCACTGAGCTGAACTTCTGCACCAGCCAGCTGCCCAGAGCAGCTTGAACATTTGCCAGGAAGGGGAAAGCCCAGTTCACCCAGCCCCCATGTCTACTAAGAGCCCAAATCTCTCTGATCTTCCTCTTGTGTTTGCTGTTTCACCCTCAGTGCATTGATTCACTTTCACTGCAAAATGCCCTTCCCACACACTCCATAGAGAGCTGCAGCAAAAAAATTCAAGTCAGTTAGTTTTAGAAGATTATCTACACTGGCAAAGGGTCAGCCCATGTTTTACCAGTGATTTCACGTCTTGCAGCTTACGTAGCCCTTCCACCCTTGACTTCAGTCTCGTGTCAGGAGGATGTCCCACAACCTTTGCACGTAAGCAGACACAAATATCAAGACAGAGGTGTACAGTTTTCCTAGGTTTCTCAGACTGATTCATGAACCTTAATTTCAGTGTATTCTGAAAACAGCGTATTGTGAAAACACTGCTGCAGTAACAAGTGTTAATGTGCAAACCTGGCACAGAGCATAACCCAGGACCTGGTCCCCATCTAGTACCCATTCAGCAGCCATGTGTATTGCCTTAATTATACAAAATAATAAGATTATTAGTAATAATAATAATAGTAATAATAATAATAAAGGTTACCTACAAAATCTAAACAATGAGGCATTGCAGGTATTCAAAGGGGTCCTATCAAGCAAATACTAACACTAATCTGAACACTTTTATAGGTAGGGCTAGTAAATTTGGGGAATGATTTTTTACTACTAAGTGGACCTCTCCTTCTATGCACTTGTGTGTTCTGGTAAATTCAAGTTTTCCTCGAAATACAAGTGTTTTCATTACCATTATATCACTGGTCCTGTTAAACAATACAAAAATTGAGAACATAGCTAAAGTCGCTTGTTTTCCTCAGTTACTTGAGCTTGACTGTCATAATCTATAGTTGAAAAGGGAAAACCTGATATTGTTTTTTTCATTTTTTATTTAGCTTAATACATCTTGGTGGTGTTCATGTTAAATGACTTTGGGAATTCTGTCATGTATTGTGCCAGTTCAGAATTGCACTATTAAAGATACAGATGTACACGAGATTATTTTTGTAATGAAGTTTCCAGCAAACCTGAGTGAATCTAATGAAGGAGGGAGGAGAGGTCAAGAAGGATAGGAGGAATATAGCAATCTGTAAAAGAAAGAATGGTGTCAGGGATATTGATAGCCCAGTGGACTGTGACAGGTGTAGTTATGCTCAGTCTCTCTGGGACATTTATGTATACAGCTGGATGCTCTGGAATAAAAGCTGGGGGAACTAGCTGTACAGTGAGATTTGCAGAAACTGAAGACAAAACTTGATGATTTTCTTCAAAATTCAACTGCTGGGCAAGTTGGGGCAAGTTAAACATTGGAGATAGGTTTAATGTATAGCAGATATAAATCCATTTTTTTATTTGTATGAGCTATGAATTTGCCTTTGAACAGTTTTGGGCTGAGCGTTTGGGAATTTTAGACATGAGTCTTCCTTAAGCTGTGTCTGTGAAATATCTAAATATGTCTGAATATATCTAAACTCATCTTTGCCTGTGTACAACAGTGAGAAATGGCATCGCTATGAATATTCTAACCCTCTAGTCTCAGTTTTGGACTGACTTTAGATCAATATAAATACTACCAGAAACAATTATAAGAAATTATCAGATTCTGAGCCCCACCATTTTCTTGATCCAATTTCTTGGTCCCTGCCCCATCTGCCAATATTCCCAAGCAGTCACAGTTCTCATTTTTAAAGAGAACTACATAATCTGTCCAATGAAACAAAATACACTGGTGGAGTCAAAAAGATGCCTAAGATTTTTGGATGCTGTCCCTTTGCCTCTGCTTTCAGACAAATTTTCTTCACACAGAATTTCCAATTTTTTTGTGCTGAAAGTACATTTGGTCTGAAGTCATTGCTAGGAGACGGCTACATGTTGTATCCTGTGTGCAGTGACCATAGGTCATGACAGTAATACGAATTTGGATTAGAAATAACCAATTTTGAAGGTCATATATGTTATTAACTTATTATTAATATACACAGAAAACATATAGGATTTGCAAATTAGCATCTGGGAACATTTAAGGTTTGTTTAATTAAATGTCCTTGCTGCCTCTAGCCAAAAGTTGACTTAATACAAAGAAACTTTTAAGTGAGGATGGAACTTGAGGAAATACTTTTAGGGGTGCATGATAATAAGGTCAAAATTTTATTTCTTGAAGTTAGTGCAGTTGATTAATTATTTTTGTTCAACAGGAAGCATTTTAAAAAGACTTGGCTACCTAGGCTTAACTAACAGGTGAACAAACTCCAGTACTCATCCTTATGAAAACAATTCCACACCCTAAACATTAATGTTTCATGTCTGGTGCTGTTTTAACTTCCTCAGAGTGGTTGAGGTGCCTGTGTGTAGCTTGAAAGTATTGCCCAGGATTTGCAGGAGAGCTGCCCCTCACTGTAGCAGCAGCTCGAGACAGGTCAGGGTGTTCAAACAGCATCACCCCCTTTGTCTTGATCGCTGCATCCTAGGTTTCTTCTTCTTTCCTCCTGGATCCAGGCTGAGATCAGTCTTTCAAGAAGTAGAAATACTTCTGGTGTCTTCCCTTTCTTTTCAAGATTTTTGTGATTAAGATACTCACTGATGGTTTCGGAGACACAAGTTTTCTGATTAGGATACTCAGACACATCTTCAAGAGTCTCTTAATCACCCAGCAGTCCTGGAGAGAAGAAGCAGGATTTGGCTTGTCAAGCTGTTTCTTTTTTTCCCCAGAAGATAATTCAGGATTCTCCTAGAAAGGAGGAAAAGGAAACCCATTTCTGGGTACAGTTGGCTAGAGCACTCTGCTGGGGTTACAGAGACTTGGCTGCTTGTTTCCACGTTTCTTTTTTTGGCCAGTGACTGTTTACAGAGTGAGTGAAGAACAAATAAAAAGGAAATGTTATACTAAGTGCTATTAAAGTGCAAAAGCAGTGTGAAATGCATTCAAGGACTACTTATGTAGACAAATGATATCACTTGAGTTTTATCTCATTAAAAGATAGTTAGAAGTTTGTTAAAAGAATACCTCTTAATTCAGGCTATGCAATTACTAATGAAAACTAGGCTAAATTTGGCTAAAATAGTTGCAACTTAATTGACAATTCAGACATAGTTCTTCAGCTACAATTAAGACTGAACACCAAGTGTTTGCAATTAAACAGAAATTAATAAAAGAGGAAAAAATCTCCCAGTGTCCATTGAAGCCTGCATGTAAATATAGTGGGAAACTACTTGCCTGCTGTAATTCAGTGTCTTCCTTGCAGTTGTATGAAGAAACAAGTTGTGTAAATTGTTGATAATAAACATCTTTAATTTACATTAATGATAAAACCAGCTTTTAGTAAAAATAATATCTATTTTACTGAGAAGTATTTTAAACTGTTAGTGCTAAGTCCAATATAATTTCAGTATAATTTCAGCTCACAAAGATTTCTGGTCTTCATATAAAAAACACTTCTCCTAGAAATTCCATTGACAGATGTAATTAAATTATTGACTAATTGCCAGAATTGAATGAATACTAAGTGCAGCCAACTAATTTTAAAATCTTAGAGGGTGCAGCAATTTTCAGAGCTCTTACCTGCATTTTGCCTCAGAGCTAGATGCTTACCTAGGCAAAGCCAGCTGCAGGAAACAAAGTGTTAAATTTCTTCTTGCAGATAGCACAGACACTGGGAAGAGGAGGGGAGATCAGAAACAAGATGTACCTAAGGGAGCTTGAACTCCCACTGCATCAGCTGGCAGTGTGTGTGTCCTGGTAGTAATATGCCCCTTGGGTGTACTGGTGCAATCCAAATAGGCTGCTGAAGAATTAGGGAAAGTAATGCACTGAGTAAAATTTTGACTCTTCTAGTTTTGGAAAAGAGTATCTGCACTTCCACACAAGAAGAAAAAATAATCAGAAGGCTTGCTCTCCTTGAAGCATCCAGAATGAAAAGCTGTGAAAAGTTAAGCACAGAAATGAAGACAAGGGGTTTCCTCTAGTTACAACAGCATCAGTAAACTCAGCAGAGCCAGGACTCTGGCTTTGAGCACTGTCACACATTCATCCTTAACAATTCTCCTCAGAGTTTCATAACACACTCCCTAAGAGAGCTCTTAGCTGTATCAACATATTTCCAGAGAGTGTCCATGTTCACTTCAAAGATACTCTGGTCAGGACATGTTTCTAATATGCGCATAGACAAGACCACCTGCTTTGGGGTACAAAATGTTTAACTATTGGCTCTGCTTGCCCCTTATTTCAAGTATTAGAGACCTTGCCCTTTTATTTAGTGGAACAGTTGCTATTTGTTGGCTCAGGAATAGCTGAACCTGCTTGCTGTGATTTCATATTCCTACATTTTAGCAATGGCAGGAATAGCTAACACTACTTTTTTCATGGCATATACAGCTTTTTTTGTTACCTACAGTAACAAGACATATGCAGTCTTATTTTGTAACCTACAGTTCCATAAATTTTTGCTATTGTTTTGGTACCTGTGACTGTGTATATCAAAAGAATCCACCACTTTGCTTTCAGCACCAAAGTAGAGGTAATAACATTTTGTTGACTGTTTCTGGTAACTGTTTAATTGTTTGTAGAATCATTCATCTAATTTCAAGGAACATTACTTCCAGAAGTGAACTCAATAATTTAAAAAATGGTCCAAAATGTTTATTAAAGATTTCAAAATGTGGGATATGAGCACAAGATTCAGACCAATTTTATCAAGTATGTCAATAAATTAAGGAACATTGTATTGTGAGGTCTAAACTCATATATGGTCAGGCAAAGCTGATCTTGATTTTGTAGGGGTTCTGGTATAATATGAGACTTAGCTGCTTAAGAACCTTCCACTTTATTTTTCCTTTTACTGTAACCTGCCTATTTATGCCTCTGTAAATTGGAAAATCAAGTTATGATTTCTCTTTTGAGAGCTTTCACCAGTCAGATTTGCAGCTTGTATTTCTCTCTCTGCTGTCTCTTTTCTCACACTGGTCTTCACTCTCACTGGTGAGAGTGAAGTGCTCTGCATGACTTCTAGCTGATCCTTTTTGCTTCTTTGCTGGGTGGTGTGCCTCTTACAGGTAGATTTAAGCAGTTTTTATCAGTTTTTAAGAGAACTGATAAACCAGCTATTGCTCTGCTTCTTAACATTTAATACGTGTCACATACCTACAGGTACTTCTGCAATAGGATCACTGAATAACCTGAAATAATGCCCTGCAAGCAGGAACTGTGGTACCACTTCTTCTGCCCTGAAATCAAACCAAATACGAGATTACTTTCATATTTATTTTTGGAGGAAATATTTTGTGAGGCTGTATATAAAATTTTATCTAAAGTATGGGCTACAGCATGGGTAGTGAAACAGAGATCACAGATGTAGCTCCTGTGTAGTTCTGTAATTTGTCTGGGGACTGGAAATTCGACCTACTTGATAACATTCACAGTAGTTATAAATATTTTCAACAGCATGCATCATATGGGCAGCAGAATCAGTGGGCAGTTAGATTTCCAGGCTAGTAAGTGACAAAAAAAGCCCAGAAAGACAGTAATTTAAATAGAGATAATACATCAGGTAGCCAAGAGTGACAAGGGTCACTGGAAGGACAGGTAGAATAACAAAGAACTAAAAGACAAGGGAACATAATTTGATGAGATTAAATTGGAGCAGAAACTATAAGCATAAATTAATGTTAGCAGGCTGGCAGAAGGAAGGGGTTTGTAAGGACAGGAGCTGAAGGATGAGAATTGTAGTGGGCTGTGTGATACACAGAGGATCAGTAACCAAACAGTAGCTTTGCAGCATCAAATCATGTGGGAGAAAGAGACAAATCTCTCTGTACAGCTAGGAGTTTAGGGCATAATATTACAGAAGAGCAGATGTAGACACTGAAAGAGTTTAAAAAATGGTTAGAGCATAAGAAAAGATGAAAAAGGAGCAGCAACTATGATGTAAATCTTCCTGAAGTACTGAAATTCTGGAAAGAAATACTTTTTGATGGATGAAGTCTTCTCGATACTATTTACACACTGACTTCTTTCACATTCTGTGACAATGAGTTTCATAATTGGATTACTTGTTAAAAGAAAAAGCAGTCCTTAATGTTTGCTTTTTAGGCTTATGTTTTATAAATTTTTGAGTGCCCAGTAGGCCTTATTTGAGAAAAAAACCCAAAAAACTCCCTTCCTATTCCTCTTTTCTATATAATTTTTTACTTTATAATAGATTCCTACATTTTTGGATTTCAATGCAAACCTATCCAGGTACATTTCTGCGTTTCTGTCTTAACAATTCTTATCATTCTGTTTGTCTTTCTGATCACTGTTGAAAACCACTATATGTTCAGAGGACCATCAACAATATTTGCAGTATCTTTATTTTCTTTGGCAAGGGGTAATTTAATGCACCAAGAAAATACGGTTAGAATTGTTTTTCTTCATGTATGTTCACATACTTTTTTCTCAATCACTAAAATGAAAGGTTAAACTCAGCCCCTTAACAACAGGGTTTCCTTCATTAACTCCTTGGTGTCAGCCTTAGTCTTGGTTACTGCAAATAATTTTAAAATAGTGAATACCAATCATATTTTCTTGGTCTCTGAAGCTTCACTTGGCTTTAGTTGAAAGGCATTTCCAAGAGCTCTTGTTTCCTCATTTGTTTCATCCATTTCTCTCATATTCCATGCTCACCGAGTCCATTAAAATGCCCTATAATAACTTTGTAAATTCTGATTAAAACAAATGCTGTTTAAAAAACCTTAACCATAGTTACTATATGTCTAATGACTTTGTATTACTCTATCTATGTGTTGGCTAGAAATCAGATATAACAGAGCACTTTAGAAATTGTTATTATTATTATTATTATTATTATTATTATTATTATTATTATTATTATTATCTCTTGTCCTCTGATACTGAGGCTGGCTTGAATGATAGTTCAGTACTAATTTAACTCCTAGAGAAACTGAGGGATGAATCCAGTTTGTGGTGGATTTTTTAGTGTTCTTTTTTGAGTTCTTCCAAAATATCTTTGAGAGATATTTGAATAGAGCAAGATATTCCAGCTGAGCAAGTTTTTCTCAGCTTTCCCCTTTAGGTTAAAATTAGAAGCTTCCTAAGCTGTTTTGCAGTCAAAACTGATGCAAAAAAGCAATTTATTTTTTTCCTTTGACCTTATTATCAGTGAGGGTAGTTTTTGCACCTCGCTTATCTGTCAGCCCCACTGTATCTTTTCCAGGTTCCCTGCTGATGTTGAGGCCATGGTGAACATCTGGTACTTGATATGGAAAGATATCAGAAGCTGAAACAGGGTTGTAGACAGACAAGAGACACAGTTGCAATAAAATTTAAGAGAAGTAATTATTTTGGGATGTCGTCGATAAGTGCTATGTAGGAATTGCTGAAGCAAGAAAAAATAAGGTTTTGGTAAACAAGACAAGACAAGGTAAGAAAGAAAGGAGCTGGCAAGGTCCTCTAAAACAAATGAGGCAAGGTTTAAAGACTTATGGAGAAAAGATGGAGGTGAGGATTTTAAAAATATAATTTATTATTCAAAAATAAAAGGATCATTCTTTCCAAAGTGTTCACTTTCCTGACTCTGAGCACTGGACCAAGCTAAATGGAGAGATGACTGTTGCTGTTGTAGCAGCTCATCTAATTGACAGGTTCATGACACTCAGAATGAACAACTGATATCTCCTGAGGGCCATTTCACTTGTGAAATGATGTCAGACCCATGCACAGCTGTTTGACCCTGTTGGATGGTATGAAATCAATGAGATTCGCTGGAATTTGGCATGCTTGGTAATCAAACAATGTGTCTGGTTTCTAAGAATGGATTTTAAGAGAGAACAGCTCTAGGTATTTTAGTTTAAATGTTCTTCTTAGTCTTCTAGATATCTCAGTTTCTTTGTTTGTAGATTATGGGTAATATTTACTTCTTCTCAAGGAACTGTCAGTTTCTACTCAGTTGCTGAGTTGTTGTGTCCAAATGAATCCCTACAGGAGTGTTAAAATTCATAAAGCTCAAAAATGGAAAGGTCTGAATCAGTGCTGAATAATTTTCTTTTTGGTTCTTCAAACACCAAGACAGAATATGTAGTTTGGAAGTTCCCAGGCTTACAAGGGGCCGCTGTTCCGAACATTGTATAATTGCCTGACTTTTCTCACCCATTGCATTTCACCTGAAGTGTGAATATCAGCAAAGATTGTAAAGAGCTCATAAAAAGTACAGAATAGTGGATCTCAACGTCAAACACTAGAAGATGAGTATTTGCTGAACATGTAAAAAGAATGGTGGGGGGGAATCTAGCTGGCAGTTTTAGCTAGGAATAATCCAGAGGGGTATATAGATAGCTGAGCTTCTGGAAGCATGATGTAAATACACTTTTCATACCCCAGCTTTCTGAGCTGTCCTCAATGTAGCCTGTCTTCTTTTGCCATCCTGCTTTGCTACAAGTAAATGCTGTTACCCAGGGAAGACTTTTTTCTGTAGACTTATGTTGACAAAAATACGTGATTTTATTTTTTTTTTTTTGCCTAAGCACTGAGTGTAGAGCTGTCCTACATGCCCACTGAAGGAGATGGCCTTATTTTGGAGTAGAAGTAGAAGTAGAAGTAGAGTAAAAGTAGAGTAAAAACTATTCTAGCCTCAAATCCCTAAGATGCTTTGGAACAAAAGACAAATGCATATTTTCCTTATAAATTATTAAATATTCTGGAGTCTGTGACCTTTGTTTCTATACTCTTTTTCATCTTGTCCCTGCTATGTCCACCCTTTTCCTTAAGTAAGACTATGGAACAAGTGCCAACATTCGGCACTGTTAACTTGTACCCAGACAAACTTACACCTAGGTTGTTAAATTCAGACACAAGATAAACTATAAATGATCCATAGAGAATAAAGGTAGGTTATTTCCCCCTAAATATTAAAATAAATCAAAATCTATAAACCCTTATTCTGCCTGTATTATTTTTGCTGGACGTGTTTCATGCAGAAGAAACATTGATTTAATCCTTGTGTAGTCCAGTCTGAGTTTATAGGGCTGATTTTAGACTGAGAACCTTTTTTTTTTCTGCATTTCAGAAGCCAGATTTGGATAAAGTTAAACTTAATAGGAACAACATTTTTGTTTTCAGTATTATAAATTTATAATTAAATATTAAGGAGTCTAGAAATCTTCTGATCCTAAAGCAAAACCAATATTATTTTTATATATGCAACCGATTATTTTCTTTAAATAAAATATTATGGCAACTATGTATCTGTACCTTCTGAGGTCCTGTTTTTGTCAGAAATTTTATTTGAGTGTTCACTCTATATCCATAGATCAAATTCCTGGAAGTACTGTCTGCTGTTCTTAAAAGTAAAAGAAATTTGTTAATGTTTGCAAAATGAGGGTGCAGATGCAGTGACTTGTTTTGCTCTTACTGTTTCCTTTTGTTAATATAAGAGTTTACGTCTGGAGAGTATTTATTGTGCTAAAACGGGAAATTTCCTGGCCTTTTTGCATCTCATTCCTCTGATATAATTTTGGAGAGTTTTTTTGGTTCCATAGATGTCCATTAGTGCCTATCATGTCAAGAGTTGGTTTCCAATTATTTTCTACATATCTATATTAGCTATCACAACATGAATCTTTGAACACTTTCCCCAACCCATTCTTTTCTTCATAACATTGTTCTTTAAAACAGAAGGGCTTAAATCATTCTTCAAAATATTCCATGTCATCTGTTTTGTCTGAGAATGTGGACCTGAATACGTGGTTCTGTGCATGGAAAACCTGGTAGCATTCTAGCAACTTTAACTAAGACCATATGTCAATTTGAGAATTTAGTCCCAGTCCCTGTGCTGCCACTTGTACAGATATGGAAAGCTGCTGAAATGCTGTGTGTTAGCAGAACTGAGACAGTACCTTTAAAAAAAAGCACACAAATTGTGCCTCAGATACCTCCTCTTGCTTGCTCTACAGCTTGGACTAATTCATATGATGGTTTCATGCCTTTGTCACACCCAAGTTGTAATGTCATTCAAACCCTCATATTCAAGTGGGCTAATTTAAAAGCTGGCCAGCATTGCTGCTCTTGCAGAGAGAAGACCACTTTATGGATGCAGAAAAGCCATGTGATGTGCTGTCATTCTCTTGACCCTGAAGCAGATGAAGATGACTCTCCCAGAGTTAGATTCAGCCTTTCTTCACTTCAGCTCCCAATAAATTTGTGTGGCAGAAACTTGTGCAATTTGCTCAATTTCTAAAGAGTATTTCAGCCATCAACGTGTCATTGATTTCAAAGATGAGTAAGCATCTTAGGTACCTAGGGGAATCTGAACATCAACAGAGGATAGAATTTCCACTGAAGGTTTGTTATGCTGCTTTTTGGTAGCCTGATACTGTCTTCCTCTTTCTGTTAATAGGAGGTCTTCAGCCAGTTCATAGAATCATAGAATCATTATAGAATCATTAAGGTTGGAAAAGATCATCAAATACAACCAGTAGCTTAATAATTTCAAGTCCACCACTGAATCATGTCCCTAGGTTATTTCATTCAACTTAGTATGTAGGCTGCTGCCAGTGAAGGAGCTGAGGATGGTTAATATCTCTGAGAATCAGGTGTTGCCATCTATCAATTCATGCAGCTTCTGGATTTTAAATCTGCACTTTGTCTTTGTTTTCATCTAATTACAAAAATGCATCATATAATTTTAAGGAAGTCTGTGCAGCTGTGACAAATTAAAGCAAACAAATGACTCCCTAGCCTAAGGTAGCAATGGAGAGAGCTCAGAGGACCAAAATGAGTGATGGAGGTCTCATGATTTACCCTCAAAAAATTTGTAAGCTGAGTTTTGTCCCAGAGAAGTCTAAGAAAATGGCTTCTTTACAGTGAAGTAGCCTTGTTTGTCATGCTAAGTTAATTGACCCTTGGCCAAAATCACACCATGTAAAATTTTAATAGATATCAAAATACTTGAGAAAATTTGCAAAATTATCTTTCACTGTGTGAAATTAAGAAATTTATTTTGTTTTTTGGTTCAGTCAGCCCAGCAGTAAGTTAAATATAGTGTGGTTACTACTGCAAAATAAAGTTGATAGAAATATTTCAGAAGTTTTCCTTTTGCTGCTCCTTTCTTTCTTGTTTTTCAGACACCTATAGAACTGACCTTTTTAAATTGAAATTTTGATGGGGAGGTTCTGAAAATCAAAGAACTTTTTGATCCTTTCATATTAATGTTAACCAGTGTGACAGAAAAACAGATGGGATTGCCAAGCTAATTGTTCCTAGGCAAATAAATTGCATTTACAAAAGCCTTTTCAAAATCTAATCTGATTTAGAGACTTATTCTGGAAATGTTTCCTTTTTGTTTAACATAAAGAATTTTGGTTTTAAGTTGTTAATCTATTATTTNTATACAACACAATATTGCAGTCTCTGGAACTGTCACTGATAATCCTGATTATATTTGATTTGCAGATTTAAGACTTATAGTGCTTTTCTGTCAAGTCTAGTCATGCTCAGTGTTTATCTTCATTGCACCCCTTTGTTGTTCTGGCACAATAAGGACCTGATATTGTGTGAAACCTTCTGGGTCATATTGTCAAAAACAAAAGCAGAAGTCTGTAATCATATTCAAATATCTAATTCAGCCATAATTTTTATGGTACAAACAGTTATTGTGCATCTCATCAATGTAAAATATTGTTCAATGGTAAAATTTTTGTAAGAATTTTAAATGCAAGGCACAGTAGGAGTAAATAATGGTTGTCATGGTATTGGCCAAATTTTTCCTGCTAGGATTCAGCTAAATAACTCTGACCTTGACTCTTAGAGATTAACAAAACACATCTGTTTTACTACCTGATCAATGTTGTAAGTCGTAAGTAGAGACTGTACCCACAGATAAAATGGTGTAATTGGGGTTTTGCCAGCCTCATCAGTGTCACTGATTAGTGTGCATTATTCTGTTTTATTTCTACTTCTTCAGAAGTTATGTCTTATGCTAATTTTCCTGTTGCTGCATTTTCAATATAAATGCAGTTCTGTGGTTTTTGCTGTTTTTTTTTTTTTCTTCAGAGAGTAATTCTTTGAAATACATTTAGGCTTAGATTTGCCATGATAAGATGTCTTTTGAAATTGTGTAAAGGAAAGTAAAAGGGCAATAATTCGCTAATATGAAACCTGAGGCAACATATAAAAAGTAGCTGCTTTTTATATGTTGTTTATACAAAGGACAGTGCAGCTGAGCAAGCCTGAAAATGCACAGGTGACAAATAGCATGAACCGCACAAGTGGTTTTGCTGAAAGACTGGAAGGCTGCCACAGCCACATATAGATGCACCCCAGTTTTAGCTGGAGAAGGTCAGAGACAAAAAAACCTTGAGCTTTGGATTTATGCATACGCAGATGACAGTTGTCTCCTAAAGCAGATATTACGAAAGAGGGGACAAAGTCAAACTGATAAGAGCTTGTCAGTGCAACCCTGGCTCAGCCAGTCACTTTCTTTTTGAAATTTGAGTGCCACAAGCATGCAGGCAAAATGTAGTCCTGGCATACCAAGTGGTGAGATAAGGGGATGGGCTCAGCAGCACAGTGAAAAGTATTCAGGACACAGACACGGCTGTAGACTGCACTTGTGTGGTGTGAGAAGTTGAAAGCATCACTCCCTTGCACCTCTGCCCTCCAGCTATTGTCACACCCAAGGAAGGAATCATCTCACAGATTAATTTTGTTTCAGATCTTAAAAATTTAGGCAGCTAGTCTGAGCTAAATGTATATTTCTCTTTCCAGTCAGTGAAAAATGAAATATGAAACTCCAAGGTATAATTAGTCTCTGATACTTGGCCTTAGTGAAAGGAGCCAAATTGTTGGAGAGAATACAACAAAAAGCAAGCCTCACAACCTGCAGAAGCTGGAAAACAAAAGCTTGCAAAAGAAATATATGTACCTGCAAAACCCATTAAAAAAAAAAAAAGAATGTAAATTGCTTGAGGAGCAGCTGAAATCCTATGAATTTTAGAGTCAACCTAAATTAAAAGTACATTTGCACCACACACGCATTTTCTTCACAGACCTGCTCTACATTGGGCAAAATATGGTGTGGTCAAGAGGATTTTCTTTAGCACATATAAAAGCCACATCTGAATTGAGATTAAAGGTTTTAGAAAAAGTATTTTGAAGGCTGAAAGCAGGAGCTAAGGAGAAAAAGAAACTTATTTACCCTTGGAATATTGTAATTTTAGAACATTTGAATTATTTTTAAAATAGGAAGATTTTTGTGTGCCCATAAAATATAAAAATATTATTAAATTTCTTGAACATCCCATTAGTCTGTGTATAAAAAAAAATTAATTTTTCTTGAGGTTTATTTTCTTTGTTGCAGAAGTATACTTAGCATAACCCTTCGTAACTCACAATATATGAATTAATACAGAACTGAATGGTCAGTAGTGAAGAAGTAACTCCTACCTAATACTGGTGAGCATTTCACCCTTATACTAGCTTTTCCTATTGATTACTTACACCAGTAAAAGTACTGCTTTTAGGACAATCTTCTCACTTATCCAGATACCACCAAAACTGATGCCAGACTTCTGCTTGAAAAAATTCTTATACCATCAAAACTGATGCCAAATTTGTGCTTGAAAAAACTCTTGACTGAAAAGCCATTAGTAGCCCTGATTTAGTATTCTGGGATGCTTTTCTGTACCTTTACTCAACACAGACACCCTCCAACAAAGTGTGTTTGCCTCCACGCATCAGCTGCATGAATTTGGTCTGCTCCCAAAGCGCCGCGCATCGCCCGCAGAGGATCTTCACCTCTGGCCACAGCAGGCCACGGGGAGACGTGCCAATGTGGAAGTGTCCAGCTGCTGTCTTGACATCTCCCATTTGACTCCTGCTGAGCTGCTAGGACTTGCTATGAATTTTATGAAGATGAATGGAATCCGGAGAGGAATCATTTGGGAAAGGTTTCATGACAATATGTGCTCTGAGCAGTTGGATGTCTGCAAAGCTACTAGATTAACTCAGTTGTCCTGTAAAAGGGAAAATTTTTGTGATGGGTACAAAGCATTTCCTTAGAAGCACATCTTTCAGTATGAGTGACATTTTCCTTTTCTGAGTCAGATGAAGCCTCAAAGTATTCCTTATTCTGAACATATTCTATATGTTTAATGTTTTAAATTACTTTGTACTCTGTGAGATATTGATTGTATAATTACAGGGTTTAGTAGTCGTTCTATAATAAAGCATAAGCATAATAATAATCATTGGAGAGACAGATAGATAGATAGATGATGAATAGATAGATAGATAGATAGATAGATAGACGGACTGTAATTGTTATATTTCTAGGGCTGACTGTGGTTTAATATCAATTAGCTTTGTTTTGGTTTTCACTCAGATGCACCAAGTGTGAGATGAAGTGCTAGGATACGATGGCTGTAAGAAGTTTAAGTTCGCCATGAGGTCAGTGAAGTTTAGAAAGTAATTCAGCCTATCTATCTGAAGAAGACACATGGTTGTTAGGTATTGAATTGTTTGCTACGTTTCAGTAACTGCAATAGGTTACCCTCCATACTCTGTTACAGATACCTTTTATAGGTGTTTAAACCTGAAATAAGTCCCACCCACAGTCCTTCTACTTGCAACAATATCTTTAGTGTGAAGAAGAAAATTGCAGTTTGCTGTTCTAGCATTTTGTGTTGCAATAAATGTTAGCAAATAAGAAGCAGTAGCAGCGATAACTTGAGCCATTACTTTTATGGCTCTTTCATTTCATGAATCTTCTGGGGATTTTCAAATGTTCGGCTTTTTAAACAGCTTCTCTACCGATGTCTTCTGTCTTTTGAGATGTAATTTCAGAGGATTGGGAGAAAAACCCCAAAACATCGGTAAATACATTAGAAGATAAAAGCTATCTCCTGGCCTACTAATTAACATTCTCAGCCTTTCTGAAGGTTCATGAAGTTCAAGGGTTTTTCTTGAAATATCAGAAATTTTTTTAGTAAAAGTTTACTATTTGACAATTCTTATTATAGAGTTAAACATAATTAACTAAATATGGACTGGCCTGTGGCATCTGTGGTTTTTTTCCCAGTGATTAGACATGACAGGATGTTATCTTCAACTGTGAGATGGAAGGTAATTCAGTTTTCAAAGAACTTTTATGTAATACTGATTGAATAAGTATTTAAGATGTGTGCCATGTTTTGTGTAGGGCATTAAATGCTCACTGCTATTATTTATGACTGAGGAGTTTTACTACCTTCTAGGTATTCACAGGTGTGATAAGTCCAGAGATATATTTCCAATGAATAGTGGAAAGCAGACTCAAAAAAGATGATGTTTTGAGATTTTATAATTATGTTCTGCATTTTCTTTACTGTTTTTTGGAGAAGATTGTCTTTAAATCATGAATGCAAATGGCAAAAATCTTTTCCCATCACAAAAAAACCTGCAGTTCTCTAGATCAGTTTGGAAATATGGCTTTTATGAGACTGTATTGCAAGTGGAAGGGAATGAAGATTCAAACCCAGCGTTTTGCTGAGAGATGCATTAGGTAAATTACTCTTTCGTTGTTGCATGAAATTATTAAGAGTTTTGAAATATGTGATAGCTTATATAGAGAGAGAATAACAGTTAGCATAAGAGTTTCATTCCAGACAATGAAAACCTCAGTTTAACTCTCCCCTCTGCTAAATTTGTTTTTCAGCAGTTCATTAAGAACAATGAAGGAGAATAAATGTTCCTGTCTTGTTTCATGCCCAGTGTGATTTTCGTGAAGTAAAGGTTTGTGGAATTAACATTTCCCTGTAATTCAAACACTGACATGTGTAGACAGAATCTGTCTACTATATCTGCATTCTAGACTTTAATTTCATGCCATTTTATCCTTTTCATGGGTTTAGATGTTTATTTATGAAACTATTAGGCATTATTTATTTATTGGTAGTGTAACCTAGAAATATTATTAAGATTTCAATTAATAGTCCTTTTTTTCAGTGTCTGGCACATCAAAACATTTACACACCCCTAACATGACTGCACCAGCCCTGTAAAAAAGGAGGTATTTTAGTATGTACCCCAAGAGAGTTCTACTTAACTTAGCAGAGCACAGAGAAATCTTCCTTGCAGCTATCTTAGCTTTGGAAGCATTTTAAATATTTAAAGACTCTTCATAGCAGTCTTGCCTTTCTCTTGTTATGAAATCCCTATCAGTTTTCTAAAGACAGTAAGTTTAAATGTAATTGCCTTTATTCTGTGGTGAGAAACAGAATTAAACTACTTTCTAGTAGAAAATAGAAAGACTAAATGCCGGTGACAGATAGGACATGCTTGGATTTTTCTTTTGTAAAGCAGGGCACGTGTGAACCTTTGGTTTTCCCATTCTTGAGAGCCCCCATGAACTCCATGGCAGAAGCAAACAGAGGCTCAGCAAGGCTGTTGCAGTTTCTTTTCACTGATAGTTTGACAAGCTGAACTGTATTGATGAAATTTCAAGAGGGTCACCACAGACAATGAAAATCATGCAGTAAGTCATTGCATGAGAGGTCCATTGCTGAGTCTGGCAGAGATCAAAACAAGTTTCTTACTTCTTTCATTACACTAATCAATAGGAACATGTGCTAGGAAGGTGAGATGCTTGATTTTTTTAAAATTTAAAAGAAGAGATTAGTGCAAGTCCTAGCAGACAGAGCCTGGTGAAATTGGATGGCAAATAGAGCATTGTCAGAAATAAAAGATATCTGAGAGGCTGGTGGACTTTGAATAAAGACATATAGTCAATATATGGAAATACCTGGATCCAAACTGACATTCTTGTGGTTTGGAATAAATATGGACAGTACCTTCTCAACAGCAGTAAATCTGTTTCTGGCACTGTGTCCCAGCACCTAATTACTTACCCTAACACCTAAATACTGACTGAATGTTCAGCACAGTTGAGAAGGTTTTCTTCATCTCTATGGAAGCAGAGAGCCTTACTCTACATTTTGGTTGTATTTCCAAGAATGTTGAAGCATTCCTGGCCTCTTGGTAGAGGAATGGAGACCACCATCTTAAGGTGTCTCAAGCTCCTTGTGCAAAAAATAATGACTCACTTGATACCAAATTTTTAAAAGTGAGTCATGGTTTTATTTATAAGGAGTAGGTAGGAGGATATGAGAACTCCTCAAGTCCCCTTAGGCTTTAGGAATCTCACAGTGAAAACAACTTTTAGTTGTCTGATCTGGGCAAATACTGTCAGTGTCTGTTTTTTCCTGTCCATTTTTTCAATAAACTTCCATTCTTACTTCATGGAGTGTTAATTTTGAGGAAAAGGAGGTAAAGAAGGGACGCTATCAAGTAGTAAAACTGGGAAAAGAAACATTCAGCAATCACTCGGTACCCCCTTTTCAGACTGTCTTAGAAACACATCCAGCTCTGATGAGGAGCTGAATTCCAAGCCATCTGTGAATCCTCAAACTTGTACACCCACAGTGGAAAATGGGTATAATTTGTTTCTATAGCTGCTTATGGGATCTGCCAAACTTTTTTTTTCCTCTTTTGGTTGCTTCTCTTTTCCATCTACATCCGTCTTCATCCTTATTTTCTCTGAATTTCTGACCAGTAAGAAGAGGATGGAAGCACCATCTGTTCTTGAAAAGCTCTAAGTTTGGCTTCTTCTGCTGTTAATCAGCAGCAAATCAGACTAAAGCACAACAACTGGTATTCCTCAACTATAATGTATGTTGCAGCAAACATGAGCAAAAATTAATGGATGAGTGTTTAGTTACTAAACTAAGTATGGTGTGGCTACTGTGGGATAGTTGTTTAATTACTACACAAATATATTGACCAATCCAGATTTTTCACTCCTGAAGACATATCTATCTGTAATCAAGCTATACCTAAATATTTTTCATTCTTTTTGGCATTTCATTTGCAGGATTTACTTAGGTAATCTATAATACAATTAACTTTTCCTCTGACAGTAGCACTAAATGTTACTTTACAGTAAGTAGAAATCATCATAAAAGCTGTGAAGATTCTTTTCTTTCTCTTTGTGTATATTGGAAAAACTGGTGTAAAGTCATATAAAAGAATTCACACATTGTAAAAAATATGTTTCACTTCAAGACAACATTGTTGTTAAAACTCCACCTGACAAATACACCAATAAATATGTTAATTAGTTTTTTCTTTTAAAGCATTGAGAGTTCAAAAGTCATTAGTGGCTGTGAGTCCTTAGGTACAAATGAGTCAAAATAATTCAATAGTGTGCATGGTTTCATGAAGAAATGTGATGAGAATCGCTGTTTGAATCTGAATAGTGTGCTGGGTTTTGTGCTGTGACATTTGAAGACTGAAAATGTATGTATATGGAATACAGTTTCCTCCCCTTGTGAAAATGGAGGAGTAAATCTTAGCAGTGTTTTGTCATGACTCAATCTTAATTTTGATCCTCTGCTTTTATGGCTACAGCATATCCAATCTTTTTTCAAACCAATACAAATAAAAGCGTCACAGTCAATTCCTGGTTTCTGATGTTATGACAAACTGCAGGGAAGACCTATTATTCTGTCTTCTTTCAGTGAGCAGTAGATGAAGGAGGAATTTCACCCTAAGTGTTTTTTTCACTGGAATCTCCAGATGGTCTGGTGTTACAGCGCTGCATCCGACACACTGACAAATAGGCTGTCAGTGAAGTTTTTTCCTGTAATGTACACTGTGAAATGAAGCCATCTATTTGTTGATATACACTGTTTGAAGTATGTGCAGTTTGCCATGAAACATCATGGGAAGGTGACCCATCTTTGCCTCTGTATGAATGCAATACTTGATTAAAGTGAAACTGATGTGGTTGTTCTGAGATGTCAAATGAAGTAACGTGCCAGTGAAGTAGCTATGCAGGACTAAGTCAAAACTATTTCTAATCTTTACAGGGTGTTATTGGCTCTGTGTAGGCCCTCAATATTTTCTTATGTGAGTGGTCTGATGGGATGGAATTAGCTAAACCCACCAAAGTTTGGTTACCTACCATTAACTAAAATAATAGAAATAGCTTATATTCAGCTCCTCATTGGATTGAAGGCTACTGCAACATTGGTGATTTAGAAGCTTATTTAAACTGGAGGAATCAGAATCTTAACCTGTTACCTGTTTCCCCTACTTGGCTGTATCCCTTGGTAGAACTTCACTTGAAGTAGTTTACTTTTCCTCACATTACTACTGCTGTGGATTTTGACCACATGCTGCATGTTGATAACTAATTAGTTTCAACAAATCACATATGTTTTCTTGGCTTTGCTGTTTTAAAGTGAGTCCTAGTTCAGTGTGACAGATATGGGTCTACATTTAATCTCACAGAGTCACGTTTCTATTTGTTGGAGGATAATTTGGTCCTCAAACTACTTAACTCATAACCCACATGCATTTTGTTTGTCCACCACAGAAGAATATAATTTACCAGGAACAGGTGTACGCTGGTCTCCCACAACGTCCTTCTCTAAATTGGAGATAAATGGATTTTATGGGTGGACTGGTTGGATAAGAATGTGGTTGGATGGTTGTGTCCAGAGGGTAGTGGTCAACAGTTCAGAGTCCTGATGGACATCAGTGACAAGTGGTGTTCTTCAGGGGTCCGTATTGGTAACACTGTTATTTCATATCTTCATTAATAAAGTAGACAAAGGGATCAAGTGCATCCTCAGTACATTTGCAGATAATACCAAGCTGAGTGGTGTGGTTGCCACATCTGAAGGACAGGATGCCATCTAGAGGAATCTCAAAAATCTTGAGAGGTGAGCCCATGGGAATCTTGTAAGATTCCCATGTAATAAGGCCAAGTACAAGGTGCTGAACCTGTGCTGGGTCAATCCCCAATATCAACAGGCTGAGGGATGAACAGATCAAGAGCAGTTGAGAGGCTGGACATGAGCCAACAATGTGAGCTTGCAGTTCAGAAAGCCAACTGTGTCCTGGGCTGCATCCAGGGCAGCAAAACCATCAGGTCAAGAAAAGTGATTCTGGCCCTCTACTTCTCTCTCATAGCACCTCACCTGTAGTACTTCACCCAGCTCAGGGATTCTGAGCACGAGATGGATGTTGAGTGGTTGGAGTGAGTCCAGAGTAGTGTCATCAAATTAATTAGAGGGATGAAACACCTCTCATATAAGGAAAGGCCAAGAGATTTGGATTTGCCCAACCTGGAAAAGAGAAGGCACTGGGGTGACCTAATTGCAACCTAGTACCTGAAGACAGCCTATAAGAAAGACAGAGGGATTTTTTACAAGGCAGTGTAGTGAGAGGACAAGAGGGAATGGTTTCAAACTGGAAGAGAGTAGGTTTGGACAGCATATTAGGAATGAATTCTTGACTATGGGGGTGGTGAGACACAGGTTGGAACAGGTTGCCCAGAGAAGTTGTGGACTCACCGATAGTAGAAGTGTTTAAGGCCAGCTTGAATGGAGCTCTGAGAACCTGGTCTAATGTAAGGTGTACCTGCCCATGGGAGGGGGTTAGAACTAGATGATCTTCAAGGTCCCTTCCAACCCAAACCACTTTGTGGTTGATTTTATGTTTTTATAGTATTCTTCCAGAAAGATGTGTTCTTTGAAAAGGCAGTATAAAAGATACTTCTCAAAGTAGCCTGTCACTACGTGCAGGCAAAAACAAGCTAAGTCTGGCTACTACCTACAAAAAGCTTCCCATCAAATAATTCTATTGCTTCCTTTCACTCATTATACAAGTGTATGTCCTGATTTCTAGCTGTAATTTAATTATGCTTGAACCAGTTAAGTAGTTCCAGAAGTTAGGAGTTGATTGTCCTGAATAGTTTTGGGGAAAATTTTGTAGTTTCTCACTTCAGTTTATAAAGATGAGAATCTATGCATTTATGAGTTTAGATCTATTTTTTCATATTCTTCATTTTATTTGGAAATGAAGATCTATAAATAAGTAACTTATATGGCTCTGCATAGACTGAACTGCTGCATGTTCATTGCAGCATTTAATAAAATTTCAGAGTATCAATGCTTTTGACATCACTTTTTTGTTTTCTTTTTTTCCCCTTGACCCAGTCTACTTAAATAATAATTAATTCTTGCAGAGAGATTCTTCCACAATTTGGTGGTTCAGTGGTATGGATGCCAGGCACAGTGATTGTAACATGTAAGGAAATATTAGATAACTTAATTGTGCTCTACCCTACAGAAACAATTGAATCAGCAAGTACTCTGAGAACACAAAACAAGCAGTTTCACTTTGGAAAAATAGTCAAGGAGAGGAGTGGGAATGAGGTGGACAAATCTAGTTTGCTTCTAAGTAATGTTACTATTCTTGTGTTAGTATAGAATTACCTTAGAAAAATAGAAAGTTACCAGCAGGATTGACTGAAGGTGACTTTCAGAGCCAAATGTCGGTTGTTGACTGAGCAATCTGAAATATTGCAGACTAGTAATTTATTCAGATTGACTGAATTTATATCAGTTCAGTACTTAATTTAAAAAAAAAGGGTTAGGATCATAAATATGCTGATCCTATAAACATTATGGTAGGTAGAAAATGTCTGTGCTAAAGAATATTTTGCTTTGTAAAATATTTTTACCTTTGTAAAATTTCATCCAGGTTTGACCAAATGGCAAAAATTCTAGCTTGCATATGCTCAGTGGAAGTTTTTAGAGTCCAGCTAGCTGATATCTCCCAGAAGACTGGCCTAATAATCTAAAATACATGTGCATAATCCACCCTGTGATTTCAGTAATACTTTGTTCAGACAAAGCAGCATTGAACACATCTCTAAAGGCTAAAGTATTTTGAGAAATTAAGTGTTAGGTACCTTGAGTTTGTTACCCAGTGTTAAAAGAAATCTTTTGCTTCAATACATCTCTTTTGTCAAGACAGATCTTCACTGAAACCTAACCTCATTGAATAGATGCAAAGGAAAAGGAGCCAGTCTTTTCAAACACTGTGTTGTACAGATAATCATGCTAAAATCCTGCTAGGAAAGACTAATTGTGCCTTCAAATTAGGTATGAAAATATGAAATAAATAAGTCCCTATATTAAGCAACTTCTGAAAAAGAACTATTGGATACTCAGTTAATGAGCATCGCATATAGCAGAGTCTGAATTGCAGAAAAAATTATGCACAACCATAATATACATGTACAAGAGATCATTTTTCATGTTGGCCTTTTTGGGCTCCATGGGGCATGACTTTTAACTTTAACAAAACTTAACATGTTTTTCAGACCAGAAATATTATCAAGTATAGCCTTTAAGATCGTATTGTGTCTCTTCAAATTTAATAGAATGTATGACATTGCCTTGAAAATACATTGCAAATTGTATTGACAAAAGTATGTGAACATGCACAATAACAGTTTTTTAATAATTTGGACAAGCTTACATATTGTAAGTTATTTTGTCATATATTTTAAAAACGTTACTGTATTTCTGCCTCAATTCTCCTTTGATTAGTTGTCCAAGGTAATCTAATGTAGATTAATTTTATATTATTAATTACATATTATTCCTCTATATTAATGACAGATTATTCCATACTTATGTTGTATTTTTAAAATGTGAGTATCTGAACAACACATACAAGATCTTGGCCAAGACTGGAAGATGGGATCAAAGATTCATTATAGTAATTTCTGGGTTATGACAAAATGTATGTCGAGGAAAGATGATAATCACCTTTCCTGGAAAACGATCTGTTTGTATATTATTTTCCCTCAGACTTAATGAAAAAAGTTTCATGAAAAGAGCAACTTTTTCCGAGCAACAAAATTTCTCAAGGACTTCCATAGTTTTTCTTTAAGTGTTTTGTTCAGGTAAATCTGTAAAAGAAAAAATATCATTACAAAGTGTAAAAATACACCAAGGAGTATCAGTCCTGTTTTTGCTAACATTTCATCATCTGAAATGCAGTATATACTGCATCTTTAATGCTTCCTTTCTAACCTAATCATAGCTATTTTATGCAAGAAATGAAATACTGGAACATTAAGACATGAGGGAAACACATGATACCAGGGAAAACCAGTAAAAATGAATTCTGGCAAAAAAATTAATAATCATATTGTTAAAATAGGTAATTTCTTTTCATCCGTCATTACTCTGAAAAAGAGATTAATGTAACGTTGAGACCATCAGTCAAAGTGTTCACATCCACAGAGGACATGAAAGGAAAATGAATTTATAATTACCTGTATAGTATGTAGGAGCATTGTGAATAACGGGCCATACAATATGCATATGGACTGGGAATGTGCATATAGGTCCAGAAAAATTTCAACTCATAATCTAACTACCTGTCTGTCTGGATTACTAGAGTTGAAAAATGATATAAAACATTCTCTCTGACAAATTTAGCATCATAAGGATTTAATTGTACTTCAGTGTTACCTTCTAGAAACAAAATGATGCCTGAATTTGACAAAGCCCTCTAACAATTGCTTCAATGACTTGAAGATAGGGCAGATGGCTTCGCTCCACTAAGGGCAAATTTTAAACCGTTGTTATGCATTTTCCATGCTAGCCAAATGGAGAGCTATGGTTTGGAGCTATTAATAAGTTCAGACTGTTTTGAAATTTCCTGAAATAAAATCTCAGAATTTTTTATTTGTTTTGCTCTTTGTTTCTTGTCAAACTCTTAAAACCGGAGGATCCATCCAACCGCAGAGAGTTACCTATGAGGAGATGTTACTTATGTCATCTACTTCAGGCAGAGCAGGTGCCCTGAATTTCTAGGTGCAGTCTCTGAAGAGAGGTGGCTTTCTTCAGGGTGGGGGTTCACAGCATCACACGTGCTACAATTACTTTGCCGGCTTTGAAAGCATCTACCACCTTCGGTCAGCTGTATGGGAAGCTTGCTACTTTAATAAGGTTCCTTAACTACATGCTTACATGTAGGTGGGTGGGATGGACCTAGGTTTGGCCCTTATAAAATTCTCCCTCTTTTCTACACATTCTGAGTTTCAGAAATCTTGTTGTCTTTTGTTTGGATTTTTTTTGTTGTTTTTTTTTTTCCTTGTGTTGTCATTTTGCTCTTTCCCTGCCCTCCTAGCACATAATGTTTCCTTCCCTACAGTTTGGAGGTAAGGTTACAAGACAGACTAAGTAATCAAGTTGATTCTGTAACCAGATTTTTAAATAGCAGTAGCTGACTGTACTAGGATCTTATTCTCTTAAGTTTATTTTCCCACCATTTGTGTTTAGCTGCTCTCGCTTCCTACGCAGTAGTATCAGTCTTCTGAGTATTACCATGATTTTAAGCTAAAAAGACATGAAAACTAAAGGGGATTTTGAATTTGTCCTGCCTGTTTAGGAATTTTAATCTTAGAATATGGCAAGAATCTGTAGCAAAAAATTTATTGTTTACTTCGTCTTCACTAAAAATCAAAACAATTCATTGTAGATACTTAGAATATACCAGACAAGCATAGAGGTGATTTTTTTTAGTTTGAAAGTTTTAGAGTGTGCTTTTTGAGGAGGTCTGGTCTATGAATTTTGGAGATGCAATTATTCAATGTGGCTTTTCAGTAGCTGCCAGCTGTGTTTCCCTGTGTTCTGTGGGGGACCTTTCCTACTTCCAATGTATTGGCACTTGTACACCAATGTGTTTCTTCTGCACAAATCACTGGCAGTCAGGAGAAATTCATTGAGACCAAATGAGATCTTATTCTCTGAATTTATAGTGCATATTTCAAATGAGAAGATCAACATTCATATAATTAATACCCCTGCCCTACTCCCAAGTCATACCACTTTAGTATATTTTAGATCTATCAAATGATGTTTCATGAATTGTTAGGTAAGAGAATGCATATTAAATTGAGCAAGAATGAATGGATTTAGGGTTGAGGGTGGAAAGGCTGATGGATTTGGCAAGGAATTTACTTAGGTAAAGTCAGGTGGGTTGGCAGTAAGCAGAAACATATTTTATTTTTTGGCAGTAAAGCTGTTATGCTCAGGGAATATCATATGTCTTGTTGACTGAGGTGGAAAATTTTGGAGACATCCTCTTGTAAAACTTCTGGAATTATATCACAGCCTTTGTCAAGATGTAAATAATTCAGTATTGCAAAGTCATCTGGAGAACAGTCAGGAAAAGAAAGCAGGGATTTTTTGACATTGATGCTTCTTTTATATTCAGGAAAAACTAGTTCCTTGATCCCTTTTATATAAGCACTGGGACTGTGCCAGCCAATGGGATCCTGGTTTTAATCCATAAAACAAAATATTATGCAAGTTAGAAAGAAGTCTGAGTCATTAATCCAAATAAAACAAAACAAAACAAAACAAAA
>VXAX01003798.1:1468340-1489878 GCA_013399835.1 Leptocoma aspasia
AGAGAAAGAGAAAGAGAAAGAGAAAGAGAAAGAGAAAGAAAAACAAGCATTTGACTTACTGAAATGGTCTCGCATTGTCTTCACCTTTCACTTATCTCTTTAATAATGAACAGTATCATTAAATCATGTATCTTCAGTCTGTCCTTTCCTTGCTTACTTTTGTTTGGAAACAATGTTTCAAGGAATCTTTAGATGTTTAATTATTAAAGTAGAAGCAGTTTAATCACTCTTTAATCACAATTAATATGATTCAATTTTGGACAGTTTTTTGGTTTTAACACTATGTTATGTGTGGGCACAATTAGGCATCAAGACTAACTTGTTTGAATAAATTATTGCATAGTAAAGGTATGTTTAAATTAGATTTGATTTGGGGTTTCATTTGATACCTCTAATGGAGATATATAAAAAACTTCTATCTTTAATTATTTTAACTTTTTTTTTTAATTGTGGAGAGATTAGTGATTTTGATTGTGATTTTTCTGGAATGCTTACCATTTATTTGGCATTTGATTAACCTATTGTTAAGACATCTGTTGTTCAACACAATTGTATTTAATGTCAACATGCAATTTGTGTTGATATGGGTGGTGTAACACACATCTTTGAGATACATGCTTTCTACTCTGAGCAAGAATTTAATGTCCCATATGCCCAAAACCAGCTGAGATCACCTGATAAGAATAGTCTAAGTACCCTCTCTGGGAGTGTGCAGTTACATGTGCATACATACATCTTTATTTATAAGTAGTTGTGGTAACCTGTTCACTAGTGACCTGTGTGTATCCTTCCATCTGTTTGTTTGTGGGTAAGTGTATGAACAGGGATACATTTTTATGAGTATTATTTATTTCTCTGAAAAAAGTGTACATAGCAGCATATAACTATACCCTCATGTGCTACATACAAATGCAAAGTTATGTCCCCATTTTTTTAAATGAAAATTCTGATTCTTTAGTGGAAAATAGGTTTCAGAATCAAATAAGGAGCATTGTTGGCATTAAATGGGATTTTTTTATTTGTACGTGCAAAGAAATCTCTAGTTAATCATAACAATTATTTTTAAGCTTGTTATACAGCTGCTGTAAAATATTCAGGGAATGTACTGCATCAACTTTGGGAATCATTCTATTTTTCTATTTTTCAAGTAATTTTTCATGTATATTGGGTCTAGGTTTGGGGCATGGTCTTTCAAAGCTTTTTTCCCCTTGGCTGCAGTTAATGAGAAACATAAACAGCGTCTTGATGTAAGCCTTAAAAGTGTTAGTTTATACTAACAAACCCGGTCAGAAATGCTCAGTTAGACTATTTTTCCCATAACAAAAGGTGTTTTATATGCAAACCTGAAACCTTTGGAATCTTTTCATATAACCATGTCTTCCTTTTTTCTTTTTTAATTTTTCTTTTTTTTTTAATAGTGAATTTTCATTTTGTAGTCATATGTGACAGAGTAAATGAAATGAAATATAATTTGCCTGTGCCTGCTGTGTCGCAGTCATATTTCTTCCTGATTGCAATGATTTCAGTCTTGTGATGCACCAAAATGCTGTCTAGTCAACTTTATTTTCTTCAGAGAGAATACAATGTTGTGAAACCATTAGACACATAAACTTCAGAAAATTAATTGACAATCCAGCTTTGCTCAGTCTGCTAAGCAGAGAAAAGTTTGTGTATGGTGATATTGTTCTCTTCTATGAAGAAAAATGTGTACAGGTTTTTTAAAGAGGTCAAATTTAAATTGTAAGCAAGTAAGCAATTTGTTAGGATGTAAAATGCACAAACATAAGTCTTGTAAATTATAAATGCTGAACTATATTTTCTTCTTAATAGGCCAACATCAGTAGGTTGTAGGTTATTCAAAAATAACCACTTCTTATGTAAAAACCAAATATTTTTATTTTAGTACAAACTAAATAGCTTTTAAGAACATCTTCTCTCTTTCTTAATTGCCATGGAAATTCAGTGAAACATTTTTGCAAATGAAAAAAGGAGTTACTGAATGAAACTATCTGAAACTTAAATGAAACACCATGATTTTCAGATTTCATCTTTTATTTTTTCCCTCTCTTTCAGTCCCTAGTCCAGGAAATAGAACTTCTATGGATTTCCTGGATTGCAGACTCTCAAATCTATAATGCTGCTTTAAATTTAGGGCTATGTTTTCTTTCTCTTGAAAGGAAAAGCTGCAAAGCTATAAACATGCTGTTAGCTCTGCTGTATCTCTCACAACGAAAGCCTCACCTGAAAATACCTCTATCTTTTCTATGATTCAGTAAAATAATTAAATATCAATATTTATAGATTGCTGCAATGTTTAAACAGTTTTGCTAAATGAAAACTGACATATGTAGCAGTAGCTTTTCAAAATAAAATATTTGAAAACTATGACTGCATTTCTTATGGTTTTACTGCTATTCTTTACAAGAGTTACAGTAACACATGGCTCACCAAGGAGATGCTGAACTGGACTGACAGCTCCTATTCAACACACCTTTACATCCATCTGTTTTCAGATAAATTCTTATTTTTACGTTTGATATTTACAAAGTGAATAAAAATGAGGCTGAAAAAAGAGAAAAATAGTTTATTCTTTTATGAACAGCTACTACAAGTGTCATAATACAGGCTTAGAGCTGTATCTTCTGTATTCAAGTGTTAAGTGGAAAGCTGTGGAAAACACATAAGGTGCAGTGAAGAGAGAGAAAAATATTGTTTTAACTCATGTACTGAAGAAAGTGAAAATATGACTTAAGTCAAGATTGGTCCTGCTAGGATGCTTTACTTCATGACACATTTCTTCTATATCACCTTTTCCTGCCCAGATCTGTTTCTGCAAGACCTTGCACACATGAATGATCTCGCTAAACATGACAGGATGGTGGGAAGAACTTGGCAGACCTGGAGCCAATACATGCCACAAATCCGCGGCACTGCAGCGAAACCAGCTGGGTGTCAGGGGACATCCGTAGTTCATACCTTAAAGCCTCCTTCCATCTTCCTTTCATACTGTCTTATGTGTTTTAAATTATATTCTGTCACTCTCAAAACCCATGAACATTGTTTTCCTCTATACCCCCTTCTGCTTTCTTGATCTGTCTCCTTTCTTTCTTTGGGGGAATAGAAAAAATAAAAAGAAACCACCTTGAGCAGAGTATCTGATACTATCTATATAGAAAATAAGGCAGAAAGGAAACTGAAATTTCTGTGTATTAATGGGTTACCCTGTAACCTGGGAAGTCTGAAGGGCTTAATCTCCAACCATTCCCATCATGGCTGTAATATAATTGCTTAGCAGTGCATGCTCAGTGAGCATTGTCACTGTAATACACACTGTCAGGACTTCTCTGGGTGTTGGTGGTAAAGATTAAATATAATAGCACAGTTTAATTGTCATAGAACTTTAAATATATTACAAATAGAAGTCAATATTGATATAATTTCATCCATTTTTAATATGGATGGGTATAACCCCTACACAGAAATTCTATGTGTGAGACCAAGTCTCTCAAGATTCTCAACAAGAGGTTCCAAGGAATCTAATAGCAAACAAATGGAAAGAATAAAAAAAGTCCCCAAAAATCATGAAGAAAGCAAGTGATTTTTTGGGGATAGGATGAATTCAGAAGACTTGAGTTGCACCAGATATAAAATCTTGAATTGTTCTCTGATTTTTCTATCAGATTGGTATTTGATTAATCTCATGCTCAATGACATCTTACATATATGTCAAATGGAGAAAGCAGTTATGTGTAATAATATACAACATCTGGGGGGAAGAGATACTTAATTTTCCAAATTGTCCAGTGCAATTAAATTACAAAAAAAGCATTTCTAATAAGTGTTTCTTTCTCATTTAATCTTTTCCATTTGTTAAATACTTTAGAAGAGATAAAATGTTTGTTTCTTTCTTCTGCGTCAATCAGAACATCTGTTTAAAATATTTCCGTACTCTGTAGGTGATACTGATTTTGCAGTACCAACAATGCAGGAAGAAAAGAACTTTCCCATTCATATTGCCAGACTGCGATTTTCTTTTATTCTTTCCTTTTTCATGTGTCATGCTGCTGCAACATTAGTAATTTTACAGCAATTGGCTGAGAATGTGTCTAACATCCCATTTACCTAGTTATGAACCACACCTTGTGCTGGGATCAAGCTTTTAGCTTTTATTTATAGTTTTTTAAGAACTAGGAAAAGCAAGTAGCATCACAAAGAATTTTTGTTTAAACAGTTATTTAATTTGAAAACACCCTCTTGCTGTATGAAAAATCTTTCTTTGCTAACTTTCAGGGACATTTCACTTTCTTCCATCACCTGTATGAGGAGTAGAGTTTGTGGGTAATTTTTTCCTCCATGACATGTTCTACAAATATTTTCAGAATGGGTTTCTTAATGCAGCCACTTTGGGGGATATTGGCAGAAAAACATATGTACAAATATAAAACTATTAGAGTCAGAGAGTGAAATAAATTCAAACTCTTTTTTAGAGACAATTAATTATTCAATTTTTACATTGCACAGAACTTTCCTCTTCCATGCTTGCTGAGAAGCATTTTATATTGTGGTTTTATTTGGTTATGCATAAACAACACTAGCATTTGCACATCCTTCCGGAGAAAACATTGGTAGACTTTTTGGAGTCAAAGTATCTTCTGTTTTCAGGTGAGAACCATGGCTGCATGAGTTGTAGGTGGTTTTGGTGCATCTCTTTCTACTTAAAAAAAAATGCTGACATTAATTGCATGAATGTCTTTGCATTATTCCTCTAGCACTTTTCCTTCCTGTACATGGTCAGTAATCCAAAGGACACATATTTTTCAGGAAAAAAAAAATGGTCTTATCTTTCATAAACTAATGCAAAAGTGAAATCTCAATCACATTAAGAAATTTATTCTTTTCATATTTCTTCAGCGGTAAAAATGAACAGCTATGGAAAGGTTAAAATTACTTTTATGTTTTTACCTCAATTCCACTTCCTAAGACAAGGCCATAGATCATGCTATTTTTGTTAGAGCTGCTCCTTTGGTCTAATCTGAACACTGGTGACTAGAAATTGTGGATCTAAGGCAACAGAAGCAGCAGCCCAGGGAAAAAAAATTAAAAACCCCAAACAAGAAACAAACCACAAAAAAATCAACCAACCAACCAACCAAAAAAAAAAAAAAAACTAAAACAAAACAGAACTGTATTAATAATTCATGTGTTCACTGTGTTCACTGTTCATTGTATGCAGAATCTGAATTTTAATAATGATGGAATACTATAGTAGTGGACTTGGTTGAGTCAGTTTAAGGTAGGAGAACTGTAATGCTTTTTCTCACTTCACTAACTTCCATCCATAATGTGATCATAAACTCTCTCCCATTATTGTAGAGTCTTGATTTTTATGGAGGACAGAGGAAATATTTTGTGTAGAATAGGTGGTTGAAGTTCTTGTAAGTCTTAACCTTTCTTCATAAAAGGTTGAAACACCTGTCTTCCAGTGACACTTTTTTTCTTTTGTAGGAATCCCTTTCTGAATGTTTTTCTTTCCTGACTGCTGCCATTATTTTAGTAATTTATTTCCATTCTTTTTCCCTTGCATGTCTTTCCTTGAACAGAAAATTAGGCTTTTCAAATTTTTTTGTGATTAGATAGAATGCATCAGTATATTTTATTTCCCTTTCCATTCTCTTCTCCAGAAAATTATTCTCTGTGCACCTTAATCTCTGCATCTGTTATGGTGAGAAAAAGAGTTAGTAACTTACAAGTGTCGTGGTCAATGGGAAAAATAAAATCTAAGTATATTAGCAAAACATTAATGTTATCCTTTATTTGCTACATCACCATTGTAGGATAATTTAAGGCCATCACACCAGTGGCAATTTTATAGATTGTGTAATATTTTGCTTAGTCCATAGTGAATTTTGACGTTACTGAAACCTTTTACTATTCAACAGTGCATGCATGCAGGGAGTGCAGAAGTCAAGGATTGTGTTTTCTTGCTGCTTCACAAAGTCCCTTTGTAATTATTCGCATTTTGCATGAACAACTCTGCAGCATCCAGAATTGCTTTCATTTTCTTTACACATTGGCCATACAGTTTAAAGTAGTGTATATATATATATATAAATGGGGAAAAAATAACACTTTGGTATGAGTGTGGAAATCTTTGCTCCATTTATATATGCACTGCATAAACAGCTTTTAAATATACTATTATAATATGCAAGAGTCTATTTCTGTCTGTGATATTCCTGTGAGAATATCACAGATATTCCTGTGAGAGGGAAAGACGATCGTCTGCAAGGTGCAGTTGAGTGGGAGAAACAGTCTTGCAAATTACTGTGGGTAATGGGGAGGTGAGAACCAAGCAATTGTCTCAGCTTTCCAGGGGGTCTGGCAGGGCCAGCAGTAGAATTATGGATGTCTATGCCTATAGTCAATTCCTCTCAGTCTGTTGCCCATGTTGTAATGCATAGGACAAACCTGAGTCAGCATTCATTAGCACATTGTATGAAATTACAGACTGTCAGTATCCAAGCTGGACTGGGGTTTCACACTATGAGACTGCTTTTCTGACCGGCAACATTTGCCAAAATTTAACTTGAATCCCAGTTGAAATTATCTTTCAATGTATGGATGTCTTGTTGAACAGCTGCATGCCAGGTGAGGTGAGTCCACAACTGTCCATCACACAGCCTTTTTTTCACAGTGTTTTTAATATGGAAGGCTGGTTCTCCAAGCTTTGCTGCTATGACCCCAATTCAAAAAGAGTAACTGGGGTTTCTCCAAACTCTCACCTTGGGCCACATTATGTGTTATGAAGGACTGCTTAGTGCAGATTTGTTCATGATGTTCCAGGGCAAGGAGGTCATCTATTATGGAGTTCATGCAATTTTCCGTTTCATCATTCTTTCAATAGTTTGGGGGGGGTAAATAAATAAATAAATAAATAAATAAATTATCAATCAATTGTTCCTTGAAGCTAGTGTCTGTATATCTGTAAAAGGCTGAATATACTTTATATGCAATAGAGTATATCACTAAAGAATGTTCTGTTTGGGAGAGCACTGTGTCAGAATTTAGTCAGTCTATGCAGGGAGTAGATTTAAATTATGATAATGTAAATGCAGACTGGCAACAAACTTGTGTTAGAGCTCGCGCTGGTTTTAACCCTGAAAACCTACTGGTTGCACACCAGAGTTTCAGATGATTGTAAGAATGGCATTTACAATATGCAGTGTAAGAATAACCATACTGCAATATTGCTCAATCTGTGCTGGTTTTACGTCAGTTCTGACTCATGAACCCATTCCAATGCTGCAATCTTGCCATATTGCATCTTATTATATCAAGTGCCAAGAGCAATAACATAAAACCTTTGTTTTTCCTACACGCTCCATTTAATCTCTAAAAGCAGGACTCAGCTCAGTGGAGTGTGTACATACACCAGCATTACACCAGTTCCATTCTGGAACCACAGCAGCCTTTGCTCATAAATTTCTAGACCACAGCAATGCACAAGTGAAGCATATAGGTGAAAACTATGAGAAGTTTAGTATCTAGTAAATCTAAGAGTCACTTTCTCTAGCATTTGCAGTAAACCTCTTCTAGGTGGTTGTATTTTAAAGCTACATGCTCTAAAGACGTTCAGCCTTGTCTTGGCACTAGCTGAAAGAATAGGATATAATGCGTGAAGAACTTTATTTTGCATTTCAGTAAGCTGATTCATTTCTTATTAGTTCTGGGTGAATGCATGTGGGGGAACAAGTAAAAGGGAGGGTGAACTTAGTTCTAAGAATATAAATGAAAAAAAGTCAAACTGTAAACATGGTATTTGAGTATAAATATAGAGTGTCATATTTTCAGTGACACTCTTACAGTAATTAGCACTTTTTGAGAGTGTACTATTTGCCTCCAGAAGGGGAAAATATGGCTTTACTGGAGCTGCATGTAAACAGCTTCAAGTGCAAGTTGACATGATTTTTCCAAATAAAAAATCTAGAATAGACTGGGACCCAACAGTGCTTGACATAGAAAAGCTACTGTTGATGCATACATAACACATTTCTAGAAAGCTAAGGAAACCAGTGAAAAGCAATCTAAGACAGGACTATGGGCTGCCTAACTTCAGAAAATTACAGTGCATTGGGCTAGACTCTCTTGAAAATGATCATTTCAGAGGAGCATACACTTACAAGGGGTAATGGATCACTTCCCAACATACATGACTACTTTGGAGATAACTGAAGTAAAATGTACATCATTCCAATGACCATCATATCTGTTTTCCGTCCATTGCTAACATCTTCTGGTAAACCAAGTATAATTTTTTTGTTGTAGAAGCTCACTTTTTTGACACTTTGTACACCAAACTTATAAAATGAATCTCTTTCAAAGACCTTTCTTCCCATGTCTCAAATTTGCATTACCAATGGAAGTTTATTATAACAATCTTCATGCATTAGCAGGAAGGGGCTTGCAAAATGGGATACAGGAAAACTGTCACTCACAATTGAGTAGATTTAAAGGCAATAATCATGCTTCATGGTACCTGTGGCTGGACTAACATATGGCTGTCAGGAAGAGGAGCATAAAATATTTGTTAAATTATTTATTTTTAAACTTAGGTTCGTGTCCCATCTATAGTTTTTAGTTATTGTACTTGTTTATTTGCTTTTACTTTTACAATGGTAAGCACTATTTGCTGTGGCATTTAAGATTCTTTGTGGTTTTCATTTGTTATCTCTGAAAGCAGTAGTCTGACTTCAGTGGGTATTTGCATGTTGTTCAGGGCTCTTCTAAGTGAGTTCAATAAGGCATCTACCAACTTTTCTTGACAAAGAAAATCCATTTTTAGTCTCGGCATCTCCAGTTTTACCTGTTGTTGGTTGATATTTAGTCATGAGAAGAAACAGAAACCATAAAAATACTGGAGTAATAAGAAAAAGCTTCATTTTTTTCAAATGTCATCAAGTCTGAGATAAAAATTAAAACCAGGCACAGTATAGACGTTGCCCGTCATTTATGTTTTTCAGACTTATAGACAGAGTTTCTGGCTTCCCATTTACATGTGCTCACTGTAATTCAAGCATTATTCAACATTTACATTCAGTAATAAAATGTCATCTTAGAAACTTCATAAAGAAAAACTTCCTGTGCTTTCCTAAATCCTGTGTTATAAGTCAGCATTTCTTTAGTTCAACAGAATGCTGTAAAAAAGAGTAGCTGTATGACTTGCCTTTCCAGAAAAAAAAAACCCCAAACAAAAAACCCAAACCAAAACCATTAGAGATTTTCATGAGTTTGCCTCCTAAGATAAATTTCCGGGGTGGGTTTTCTGTGAATCCATTAGCTGCCTTGTAGCTTTACAAATTAAAAAAATGAGTTGACACTGATGGAGATCTTACAAAGAATAAAGCAATTGAGGTTTAAAAGCAAAATATAGATTTAGTTTTGTGATGGGTGACAACTGATCACTAAAACTATACAAGAAACAAAGATAAGGGGAGGGAAAAATTTACTCAGTAATCCTGTTAAGAGTGGAAACTTTCAGCATGGGAAAGAGATAAAATTTCATTAAAGGAATAAAAAATTAATTCTCCAAGAAAGTAGGCAATGTTGGAGGCCTGTTTCTCTCAAAAAACTTTCACTTATGCTTTTCTAAGTTATGAATTTTTTCAACTTGAGAAATATGTATTCTTTTTTATCATTGTTAATCAAATGGCAGGGGAGTATATTTTTTTAAATTTACTCGATATTAAAAAAATTATAAATATAAAAATGTGAAGATGGCTAAAGAAAATACAATTTTAGCATGTCATTCAGTAAGAAATATGCAAGCTTATGGTAACAGTATTTTATATATTGCATGCTGTGTATCTGGTTACATATATTTTTTAATCTCTAGCAAATGTAAAAAACCCTGCCTATCCAGACTCAACAATTCATTGCCTCAATTTATGTTGACCACAAAGGTCAAAAATTCAGTGTTTATTGTCAAACCAGAAACTGTGGTGTGAGAAAGATAGCAGGGGAGTTGCAGAAAAGAAGTTGAAAAGAGAGCAAAACCAGAAATCTGTTAAAAATAGTTAAGATGAAGTGTCTCTGTTCTTGAAGATGATGTACTGTACTTTCTGTTATGCAATACAAAGGAAAGTGATTATAGCAAATTGGCTGTAAAAACACAGACCAGTAACATTTTGTTCTTGTTTTCTTGTGGGATAAAATGTATTGTGGGCTCTGGGGACTTGAAAGGAAGTACATTGCGGGAGGTCTGCAGGAAGATGAGGTTGAGAGATGAGTTTCCAAGTTGCTAAAGAAAGTATGAAATGAGCAAACCTAAGAATGGAAATGTGAAGAAATGAGGAAGATGCACAACGGGAGAACCAAAGGCGATGCACAACCAGTTAAGCTTCTTTCAGAATAAAAGAACAAGAAACAGTGTCAGATTGGGATGATTATTCAAATACATGTCTTTTCTCTACATTTTTATTCTTCACATTACTAAGTGTGTTTCTTCTTCTCTTTTTGTAGAAATTTTTAGGAATAAAATGTATGTTCCATTTTTAGGGTCTCTGTGTCTGGCAGTGCACAAGAAATATGAAATGTCAATAGATTCCTTTGTCGTGCTGAAGTTGCTGAAAGAAATAAATTTTGAAAGTAACTGAAGAGATAGAAAATTACTTATCATTTCCCCTTTAACTGATGGGAAAAAATATGAAATGGATATTGGCTTTCATTTTAGGGCAGAGAGGAACCTTAACTTAAAAATTATGTTAGAATTTTAGAGAATAATCATGCTGCTAAAGCTACCAAGAGCACAACATCACTTAGAACACAGTCCCCTAAAACCCTGGCCTATCTGCATAAAGATATATGATATCAAGTCCTTTACAATCTGCTTTAAAAAAACCCAAAAAAACCCCTGTGAACCATTGACAACATTAATCAAACTTTTAATTGTCTTTTGACTTAAAGCCTTTGGTTTTGCAGAAAAGGACATAGGGGTTCTGTGAGATACCTAGTTGTTCATGTGCCAGCAAAATGCCCTTGCTGTCAAGAACGTTGAAGGTGTCTTAGGCTGCTTTTCACAAAGTATTGCCAGCAAGTCAAGGGAGGTGATCTTCCCCCTCTGGTGAGCCACGGTGAGGCCACACCTGCAGTGCTGTGTCCAGTTCTGGGTGCCCAGTACAAGTGACAGATAATGGGGAGCATCCAGCAAAGGCTCACTGAGGGCATTGAGGTCTGGAGCATCTCTCCAGTGAGGAAAGGCTGAGAGATCTGGCACTGTTCAGCCTGGGAAGAGGAAACTCAGGAGGATGTTATTAATATATATAAATACTTGAAAGGAGAGTGCAAAGAGGACAGACCCAGGTTCTTTCAGTGATGCCCAGTGGCAGGACTGGAGCCAGTGGCAGAAACTGAAGCACAGGAGGTTCCCTCTGAACATCAGAAAACATTTTTTCACTGAAGGTGTGACTGAGCACTGGCACAGACAGCCCAGAAAGGTTGTGGAATCTCTACCCTTGGAGATATTCAAAAGCCAGCTGAACATGATTCTGGGCAGCTTGCTCTGGGTGGCTGGGCTGGAGCACCACATAACCTCCAGAGCTCCCTTTCAACCTCAATCGTTTTGCAATTCTGTGATTCTTCAGTTAGTTGATAAGATAAAAGTGGTTCTTAATGTTTTGATTCAACTGCAAGTATCTTTTCAAGGTGCTTGTTAAAATATTTTTTTTTCCTCATTCTGTTCAAGAAATTCCTTTCGTCCTTCTTTCTTCCTTATTATTCCTCAGAATAATACCTTTTTCCTTTTAATTGTCACAACTCCATTTGTATGCTCCCTGATACTCTATATTGTATGGGCAGGTTTACAAAAAACTGCTACATTTACAAATTCAAAATCAATTTCTAAATTAAAGAAAAAAGCTACAATAGCAACACAGCAAAACTTCTTGAATTATAAGTATTCAAAATGTTTCATGTCCACCAAAATGTTTCAAATCAATAATTTGTACCTCAAATCAAGTTTATGCCCTATAGCACAATTAATCAATGATAAGTTTGCTCCATCATAATGAAAAAGTAAATACAGTAAAATACTGCACAAATTCAAAGCTATAGAAACACATTATTAAATATACATGACTGAAATACTATGCGTATTGTGCCAAAGTTGCAAGAACTTTTTGTCTTCAATTAATTTTCTTGCCAGTTCTGCTGAAATATAGAATGTACCTTTTTATCTGCAGAAAAGTACAGCCTAAAGTCCATGTTTCTCTTTCTTGAAAAGGTAAAAGCTGACTTTTCCAACTATGGAATTAAGTTTATCATTCAAATTAATAACTCAAAACATATAGCTAAGGCTCTATTCAATTTAAGCCAACAAGTAAAGAAGTAAAATTATTGCAATATAGAAACAGCAGAAAGATATGTATAGTATGAATACCTTTTTCAAATGTGTCTATTTTAAAAGGAAATTTATCCAATAAGGGACATAGGTTTCTTGTCCTAATAGCTGCAAGTTAGTTAACAAGGGGAAACTATCAACAATACAATTACTTTCTTACATAATAATAGTTAGATAATAAAAAATCATCTCAAGGTTGATGAAATTACATTTATCATAATTAAATCACATTATTTAATTTCAATTTATATTTAAAATATACAATATTATTTTCCATTTTGAATGCAATTGCAGGCAACCTTCTACAGTAAACATCTGCAGTTTCTTTTGGCTGGCTAGTATAAAAAAGTATTGTTAATATAAATTTAAAGGGTTGATATTTTAATAAATTATATGGAATTAGGAAGAAATATCCATATTCCTGGTATTTCAAGCTTGTGGATCTGTAAGGATTTTCACATCTTTCCTTGGCCTTTATTGTTTGTGCTTAATTTGGACATTAAAAATCCCCAAACAACCCAGACAATTATTTCATGGTTTTTATTTTTTTAATGTTAGACACACGTAATGGAGGTCTAGTAATAAACAAATAGAATGAGCTTACCTCATATAACCATACGAATGCTGGAGTTTCACTGGCCTGTCAAAACAGGGCACCTCCAGATACTCCTTGTGTTTTTTCTCCATTTGAGTCTTGGAAAGACTAAAATTTCACAATGTCTGTTCCAGCTGTACACTACTGTAATAGTGAAAAAGTTATTCCAAAATGTGTTTTGACTATTGTTCTTTCTAATACTGCTTGCTCTCATTTATATCTCTGCTGCTCAAGTAGGCAGTTGTGTCTGTCTCCTGAACTCTTTGTTAGAATAAATGAGCTCTTGATTTCTCCTCTTAGGTCTTCTTCCTATCATTCTAACCCTTCCCTGAGCTCAGATCTTTGGACAGCCTTTTTGAGCTTTGTTGCCCCACAACTCAACATAATATTGATGTATTGCTCAACAAAGTTGCAATCTTGACTTTTAACACTTAGGCTGACTTGAAACAGAATATTTTATTTAGAGGCAGGTCACGCAGTTTTTAACAAAATGTGTAAAAGATGTGAAAGTCCGAAGTGAAATGAACATTTTCCAATTGCTTTGTACAGTAATATTTAAAAGAAGCCAGATACTTTTTCATGTGAATGATTCAGGTAGACAAATTCAAAACTTATGGGGCCTGTGATGTGCTGTCCCTAAGTACTGATAAGTGACTCAATTTGGAAGAGCATTTTCATACATATTTTAGCTAAAGTACCTCTGAAGTTTCATACAGAATAATTAAACATTGCATGTCAGAATCATAAAAGAAAAGTGTTATTATTAGCCTTTTTAGAATTATTTCAAAGCATATTTCATCTTAACCACCTACGTTTATTGTCTAGGTAAACATTAGCTTTCTTTTCATCCTTATTTTTAGCTGGTGTATTGCTTATGTGACCGTGAGAGTGAGTGCTTGCTTTGATTTCTCATGAGGCTGATTTCAAGCCACGTTACTAGAATTCATTGCTCAAAGTTCACCCATAGACTGCTGAGATAATGTGGCTTTATTATAAATGTATGCCACATAAATTATATTAAGAAGTAAGATGGAGGGAAAAAGAGACCAGAACATACTGTTGTGACTTTTTTTCAAGATCCATGCCTGAAATCCCTGCTGCTCTGTGAATATTCTTATGTCAACTTTTTTCCACTGAGTTGAAAGTAAGAATCCAATGCATGCTAAAGAGGTTGAAGAAGTAGTGTTTTTACTGAACTTAACCAGTTAATTCAGAACACGACGCAGTGGTGTGAGGACTTTGCATAGAGAACATATTCACATTCCTACTTGCTTCAGCTACATTTTATGCCAGTGATACCATGCATTGCTGATTAGGTTCTATATTTGATATCATGCCCACTTTTATTCACGTTACCAAACCAGAATGTGTGTGCTGAGTTTTAAGAAGTGAGTCACTGCTGCCTTGAACTTAGCTGCCTTGTAAGTCCTGAGATTGCCTTAAATGCTACAGTAGGTAGCCTAAATTGGGTCACACACAATCTCTCTTGATTTGAAGTACTTGGGTAGGGGCCTTCAGTGATAGTAAGCTTGATTGGCATCAATAACTTGACTAGTGCCAAAGGACTTGGGGATTATCTTATCATGTCTAGGAAACTTTGCTATCTAAAGAAATGTTGAGGGGAACTTGTAATAGATTGTTTTATCAAAACCATTTGTACATAATTTTTCCCCAAGAAGACTTGAGGGCCATTTGAACAAGAACACAACATTGTTATATCTTGAAAACTGAGCCTAGGCAGGCCTGTGGAAAAAGAAAAGCAATTATATTTTTAAGAATATTCAGCCAGAAGTATGATTTCACTTTTGGTACTAGTGGTATCACCTCTTTTTAATGGGTTATGTTACTTTGCTATCTCAAAAATACTTCTGGAGAGATATTCAGTTCTTAGGCAAAAATCTCTCATTCACTCCCTACAAGACACAGAGGGAGAGAAAAACATTATATTTTATGCAAGAAAGCATCAAAAGGAAATAATTTCAGTGACCATCTGCTATATGCATTGCAAATCGGAAATATGAATAAGTTATATAAATTCAGAGTATATGATAAAGTCTATCTCAAGTGGTAGGCAGTAAATAAATAATTTTGGGTTTTATTTCTTCTGGAAGAATATGGTAAGGAGCCTTGTTGTCACTTCACCCCAGCCAGCAGCCAAGCCTCATGCAGCTGCTCCTTTACTCCTCCACCAGCAGGATCAGGGAGGGAATCATAAGAGTAAACACCAGAAAACTCATGGGTTGAGATGTTTAATAGGGAAATCAAAAGCCATTCACACAAACAAAGCAAAACAAAGATTTCATTCACTGCTTCCCAAGGGCAGGCAGGTTCAGCCATCTCCAGGAAAGCAGGGCCCCATCACATGCAACAGTGATTTTGGGAAAAGAAACACCATGGTTCCAAACATTCTCCCCTTCCTCCTTTTCCCCCCATGCTGTATATACTCAGGATGGTGTCATTAGGTCTGGAATATCCCTTTGGTCAGTAGGGATTACCTGTCCCAGCTGTGTCTCCTCCCACCCTCGTGTACTCAAACTTCTTCACTGGCATGGCAGTGCAAAAAGCAGAAAAGGCTCTGTGTAAACCTTGCTCAGAAATAACAAAAACATCTATCTACTGTCAAGTCTCTTTTCAGCACAAAACCAAACCATAGTCCTGTACTAGCCACTGTGAAGAAAATTAACTCTACCCCAGCTGAAACCAGCACAAGCCTTTACTACAAATCCCTTGTACTGCTTGAAAATTCTTTAAGGGGTTGTTATTAGTCATCAGCTTCATCTTTAAATCCATTTTCAGCATCTACCTTGGAGATGCTCTTTGCCCTTCTGTGTTCTCTGAAGTAGCCAGGCAGAACCCACGACCCTGCTCCTTACTGGTGAAGACTTCTCCTGGCTTCAGAAGTAAGTTCTGTCTGTATCCAGCAAGCAGCATCTTTTATATAAATTTGTAAATATTAAATAGAAAAAAGATTAAAAAGTGAAGAAATGGGATTTTATTGTCTAAAAAAATTGTTATTTGTTTTAATTTACAGGACTCTTCATGTGCTGATTCTGTATCTGCCAACAAACACTCTGCTGTAAGCCACAGTCGCATGCTGTCACTAGAGAGTCGCTGGACATAAGGCTGCTTGAGCAGTTCGAAAGAAAAAACATGAGTCGACAGCTGTTCTTTGTAAAGCTCAGTTAAACAGAGAAAACCTTGAAGCAGAAACTTCTGTTTCTCAAGTTATTTCCCTTCATCAGCATCCACCCAGTTTATCTCAAGCAGAGGTGTGTGTTGCTTCCAATTTTCTGAGACAAGCAGGTATTACACATAGATGCTTAGAGGATGTACACAAAGGAGAACTTGCCTTGCCTGCTGTAATGGACTTGAACTGATGAGAAAAGGACATCAAAATTCAACTTGCAGAGAAGAAGAAAAGCCAGTTTCAAACCTTGGAGCAATTATGTGACTTTCTTCCAATTTATTCTCACATCTTATCAAAATTTATCTCTGCAAGGAATTACTGAAAGAATATCTGTGAGAATGAAGTTTTCAGAGGAATATCTCAGGTCAGTGAAGAAACAGTCAAACAAAATGAATTATTCAAGTTAACATCATGTTTTTACCTGTGAATTTTGGGGGTCAGGGGTTTTAGTTTGTTCGGAAATAATTGAAAACACAATTTTGTTTTTTTTATTAGAGCATCTTGCATATTCCAAGAGGAATTATATTTTTTGGCCAATCTTAGGAGAACTGCTTCAAGTATGTCTCATAGTTGACTCCTTTTAAAAAAAAAACGAAGTAGTGTGGAATTCATGGTCATGATTCTGTAATTTTGCACATTTTATTCTGATACTCCTTTTGTAAAGTTATTTCAAAAAGCATAATAAAATGTTTTTTTTAATTATGACTTCTACGAGTTGATGTTTTTCTATTAGGCCCATCATAAGTAGAAAAAATGTAATCTCCCTTTCTTTCAGTAACTCAAATTTTCTCTTACCTGCTCTTTTCTTGTGTTCCCCTTTCAACTTCTCCTAAGGTATCCCAACAGCAAAATATCTGTATTTAAAGCACAGGGAATATCAAATAGCAGATAAAAATTAGCAATCACAGAAACCCTAATGAATCTATTGGGAAGGCATATGTATCATAGAGGTAATTAATTGTATAAGAAATAAATGTGTGTTTATATATATGTGTGTGTGCAGAAAGATAGAGAGAAATTTTGCATATTGATCTGTTGGAAGGAAGAGGTAGGAAAGAAGGAAGATTCAGAAGAATCTCTCAATATCATAGGTAAACTCTTATGTTCAAACCTATTTTGCTGTCATTCTCATGTAAATGTCATGTAAAGTATCAGTGATGAGAAAAACCATTTACAGTACACTAGTATCCATAAAATTCAAGATGCTTAATTGAATGACATCCCCCCCAAAAAAAAAAGTACTGTGAACTTCTGCTTTTTCTACAAAGCCCCTTTGTTATGTCATCTTTGGCTGAAATTTTTGAAAGTTAGAAGTCAGTAAGGTACTGGTTTATTCTGAGGGAATATAAATCCAGGAAAATATTGTCTTTGCAAACAAACCATTATGATACAAATAAAAATAAAAATAATTACAAAAAATGTAAGACATACAAATCCTTATGTTTATTATTTTATTTGGAAAATAGAAAACACTTCATGCTGAAAGCTCAGGATAAAAACCAAACTAATCTTTTAGATGTAAAAATGCTAGGAGAATATTTAAAGTGCTTAGAAGGTGGTGAATTTCCTCTTAATGGAGCTACTTTAGAGATGAATGCTGACTTGCTTAGAGTCATACTTACAATTATTGCAACAGGGAAGACTGCAAAGGTACTTCAAAATTCATGGATCGATAAAGGAATTCCCACCCTGACAAGTTGCAGTTCTGCAAGGAGGCAGAACATCACTTTTGTGCTGCTGAGGCTCAAAGTATGAAGGACCCAGCAGGTGTAAAACAGTAGATTGCTTTTCTGCCTATAAGAAATGTGAAAAGTCAATAGACAGGATAGCATAGCATATCACACTGGCACTGTGGAAGAAATAAAGCAGACATGAAAAAAGCGGGGGAGTGTGTAACAAAACAACCAGAGCAGAAATGTGAGTTTTGAGACCTGGTGAACAACTGATCAATAACAATGGATGGACTCAGATTTGTCAGAAACATGAAATGTCAGTGAAGTCTAGGGTTGGTGTTCTTTCACATCTGTTGTTGAATGATGTATTTTTACTCTATTTACTGAATCAATGTTTAGAATAAAATAAAAACCCTAAACCTTTGGACTTAGCTTATGTTTGATTCATAGCTAAAAGTTTGGGTGACATTTTTAACCCAGTCGTTCTTTTCTGTCCCTTCCATGTGGAGGACCTGATTGCGGTATCAAAAGGCTAGAAAATTTGATGTGAATTAATTTTAAAGGGGAATAAGCCTGCTAGTATCCTAGAAAAGTTTGGCCACATTTCTTTTTGTGGGTCTTACCAGCCCAGCTTAAAGACAGCACCTCCTTTGCTTCAAATGTGTGGTCTGGTTAACATTGTTTACTCTTCCTGATTTATTTGGGAATTACAGCTGACTGAGTGTGCACTCAACCAAATAGAGAGAGAGAGCCTTCATTCAGAATAAAACTTTGCTTCATGTTTTATTTGCCATCCTTAAGTGATTACTGCATTATTTAGTGGAACGAAGGCATTGTCATAACATATGTGCAAAGTGATCCCACTTATTTCCTCAGTTTTGAGGAAAAGGTGGGATGGTTTTTTTGTTTTGTTTTTGCGTTTTGTACTTTTTTTTGGGGGGGGGGTCGGGTTTGGTTTTGTTTGTTTATTTGTTAGTTTGTTTAGTGGCAGGAATCTTAATCTTAGCTGCAGGTTCAAATTAAGCATACCTTGACTTGTATAAGGCAATTGACACAGTCTAGCACAACATCCTTGTCACTGAACTGGGGAGATATTGATGAATGGACTATTTGGTGGATAAGGTATTGTCCGGATGGCTTCATCCAACAAATTTCCAACGGCTCAGTGTCCGTATGGAGACCAATAACTAGTAGTGTCCCTTAAGGGTAAGTGTCAGGACCAGAACTGTTCAGTATCTTTATTAATGACACAGATTGTGGGATTGAGTGCACCCCCAGCACTTTTTGTGTTTGTGGATAATTCCAAGATGAGTGGTTCAGCTGACACACTGACAAGAAGGGATGCATCCAGGGGGACCCTGGACCTTGACAGGGTTGAGGTGTGGGCCCATGCAAAGCTCATGCAGTTCAACCAGAGCAAGTGCAAGGTCTTGCACCTGAGTTGGGGTAACCCCCAGTATCAATACACACTGCATGAATAAATTGATTGAGGGCAGCCCTGCAGAGGACTTGATAGAAGGCAAGTATGAGCTGGCAATGTGCACTTGCAGCTCAGAAAGTCCATTGTATCCCGGGATGCCTCAAAAGAGATGTGACCACCAGGTCAAGGGAGGGGATCCTGCCCCTCTCTCTGTTGTGAGACCTCATTTGGAGTACTGCATCTCACGCTCATTGAAATCAGTGGATCAACAGAAAAGCTGGGAGCTGGTGCTGCAGATCTGTTTCATGTATTCCATGGAAAAGAAAAAAAAAGATCCAAAATTTTACACACTGGAATGCACAGCGGTGTGATGGAAAGAGAGTTCCTCAGCCTGTTTCAAAATAGCAGGTCAGTTCGATAAACCTTACTGGATTTCCTTGTGAAGTTTTTATATTTCACTATGGTTTAATTTTTGTTTGCACAACAATAGTGCTACCGCTGTGAATGTTATCTCAGGATGTAGCGTGCTACACTAGAAAGAAAAAGAGGAATACAAGGAAGTATTGCAGTGAGAATTATATTCACAGAAGCTGTGACTATTTTGTTTGTTTATTTGGGAAAATAGCTTTACCTGACCTAATAAATGTATGAAATCTCCATCTTTTCAAGATCCCATATATTTTATATGGCTTCTGCATGTGTCAAGAGTGTTGAATTAATGGAAAATCTTCTATAATAGTTATTAGTTGATAATAATAGTAAACATAGAAAAATTCTAAAGTGAAATAGGATGCTAGAGAGGAAATGTTCGAACCTCAGGAAAGTAGACATTTATTCACTGTACCTCTGTTCCTCTCTACTACTTGGATATTACCTTTCTAATATAGTCCTCCTCCTGCCCCAATATGGTTATATACAGACTTAGTGTTTACTTTTGAAAGTAATGAAAAAGCATATTAACCATCACACAGCTTTGTTTTGATCTTAAACATTTTTTAAATGGAAATTTTAAGTTAGAAATTTCCCAGTGAATCAGAGGTGAGACATTTGGACCAAAATATTTTTTAGCTTTTTCCAATGGAGAAATAGAAGAAGTCCAATTTTAGCAATCACACAATTTAAATATAACTTAGACAAGAAGAAAAGGGGACAATAATTAAAAGTATAAATTAAAATGCTTAGATAAAATCTACTAGAAAGAACTAATTTGGTTGCAACTTCCCTTCAGAAAATCACTTTATGCATGTAATATATGAATGGAAAATCAATTTACTAATTGTACAACTTCAATTACTTTCCTGTAAACATCTTTTCATATATATATCAGCTGTCTAAATAGCTTTTGAAGATGGGATTTTTTTAACAGCTCTTTAATATTTTCTTGCTGGCTTCTGAGGAGCAGACTTAGTCAAAAACATAATTTAGGAATTGGGAAAAAGACTGTTGTAGGCCTTGAGCCAGCAAGCATGGATGTTTGCATTTAATTCTCTGCATGTGGGGAGCTCTGTTACACTGGAAATCCTGTTTAAGCGTAGAAAGCTAATCACAGTTCTGTGTGTGTGAAGGAATTAGACCTTGTTTTCCCACTCAGGTTAAATTCTACATTTTTCTCTGCTAACTCAGGTTTTATTAGCTTTGAAATATTTTAGATTAAGCTTTGCCTCAGGCATGCGGTAAGCAAGGTGATTTACCTTCCTTTATTTGTCATTGAAGCAGAGGAGGGAAATAATGTATGATCTAGAAGTTATCTTGCTGTTTAATAGCTTGGCAAGGTTATGCAATATGTAAATTACCCAAAAGTAGACAAGTTTTTCCAAGCAGCTGCAATATATATTTTTTTTTTTTTCTTATTTACTTTCCATTCAGGAATTCAAACCTCTAAAAGGTCTTTATTCCAAGGTCTACAGTGATGAACTCCAAGTAAAATTATTTCCCCAGGTCAGCTGCAACATCTCTGTTCAGAGCACCAGTCTCAGCTCTTCTAAGAACTTCTTTGGTCTTGAGAAATCTCTTGAGTACCTTCTTTTCTGACTCTTTCATCCAGGATTTGATTTTAAAACAGAACTGCAATAACCTGTATCCAATGATAATTTCTCAATCTCTTAATGATTTTCCTTAGAGATAAATTCTGCCTATTAGAAAACAAACTTCTGTCTCCTGACACCTGATAAAAAGAGATTTGATTTTTCATTGCTTTTATGCAGTCTGAGTTTTAATATGTTAAAAAGACAGAGGTTTTTTTGTTGTTTGGGTTGTTTTTTTTTTTTTT